>CM042410.1:28669074-28746574 GCA_023634145.1 Thymallus thymallus | reverse complement strand
AAGGTGTAACACCACCATCTCACCACCGGAATACAGCACCATCGAGGTGTAACACCACCATCTCACCACCGGAATACAGCACCATCGAGGTGTAACACCACCATCTCACCACCAGAATGCAGCATTTCCCCTACACATCTGCAACACCCCTATTTCCCAAACAGAAGGCAGCAGTCCGATCGTGACTAGTTACCACAGCCACAAAGTCATAATTATGGCTAAACAACACCTATTTCTTTAATATACAAGCCATTTAGCAGACGCTTTTATGCAGAGGTACTTGCAGTCATGCATGCATTTGACGTATGTGTAGTCATGGGAATCAAACACACAATTCTAGAGTTGCAAGTGCCATGCTCTAAGAACTGAGCTACAATTTCTCTGCCTAAAATCTGATTTCAAGCCTAACCCTAACCTTAACTACACTGCTAAACGTATGCCTAACCTTAAATGAAGACCGATAAGCACATTTCTGCTTTCATACATTTTTACAATATAGCCAATTTTGACTCTGTGGCTGTGGTAACTAGTGACAACCCAGCAGTCTTCACTCAGCATCACATTGAAATTCCCTCCCAAAGAAGGAGCAGCAGAGGGTTATGAGACACAAAGGCCCACCAAGTTTATTTTGGTTTTGTTTGTTTTACTTATCATTCAAATAACATTATCATACATCTCCATATCAGGTCAAGTTGTTTTCTAAACTTTAGAAATAGAATTTTCAAAGCATGTTGAAAGTGCTTCCAAAGTCAACTTCATGTCAACTTTTGACGGTCAGAAAAAATTATGGACGAATGGAGGTTCTGTCCATCATTTACGTTGCCTGTCGACATTTGAGCCTCAGAGAAAAACCATTGGCTCAAATCTCTGTGGTCCGGCCCTAACACAAGTAGGGATGTAACTGTTGTGATTTATGATTGAAGAGACATGTAGGCCTACTGCATGTATTGGTATTAGTATTGACTAAGGGCCAGGTGTTTTTATGTCCTTTACAGGGCTTTCTTATTGACTTAATAAAGGTATTCATGTTTTACTAAGACATAACCGGTTATTGATTTTGGGTTAATGCTTAGGTTCAATCTCTTGTTTCACAAAGTCAATATAGTTTTTGGGACAGAGTGGAGAGAATGCAGCCAGGAGAGAGTGGGGAGAATGCAGCCAGGAGAGAGTGGAGAGAATGCAGCCAGGAGAGAGTGGAGAGAATGCAGCCAGGAGAGAGTGGAGAGAATGCAGCCAGGAGAGAGTGGAGAGAATGCAGCCAGGAGAGAGTGGAGAGAATGCAGCCAGGAGAGAGTGGAGAGAATGCAGCCAGGAGAGAGTGGGGTCTTGGCTTGGCTGACTGACACACACAGGAGAATGAAGCTTTTTTTTTTTTTTTTTCTGTTCAAACAAACATGCGCGCACGTACAGTACTTGGGAACACACACAGACACACTCTCTTTTATACACTCACTCCTTCTGCACACACAACAACACACACTTCCAGTCATACCCAAGGTAAGTGCTTTGAATTGTAAGATGGGTAAAGACACCTTGTCCACCACCAATGTGATTCACCCACCTGGGTGATGCCATGACAGCTACTGTATGTTGTGTTGGAATGTTCAAAACACATCAGCAATCACAGCGAAGAGGTGATATTTGAGGTAACAAAATCACCCCAGTTGGCACTTTTAAGTCATTCTGAGAATTATTTTTTTGTCTCATGGCTAACTACCAGGAAGTTTGAAAAGACAGGCAGAGTGTAGCTCAGTTGGTAGCGCATGGCACTTGCAATGCCAGGGTTGTGGGTTTGATTCCAATGGGGGGACCAGTAGGAACAAATATGAAATGCAATCACTACTGTAATAGTGTCTGGTAAAATGGTACTTAATTAAATTAGGTAAGAGAATATCATGTTACCATTGATGTATTATAATGAGAGTTAAGGTGATGTCACCTTTTGCCCTTAATAATGAATCCAAGTGTTTGACATGGGGGAGTGGACCAGCAACTTTATGATAAAATACTTTATGATCTGGTTTCCTTCAAATATCATCCAATTTAATCAAAAACATGATTTTGACTCTCCATGAACTTTAAGCTAACAATATGTTGGCGCTTTAAGGGTTAAGACAGAGGGCTTTGGTGATATGTAACATGTCTGTTATCTTTACTGGTTTCCTGTGGTCAGGATTACTGTAAAATGACTATTTAAGACTGAAAACATGCTGTAATCTCTGAAATCAGAGTCCTGGAAAAATACAGTGTCCTGTACAATGGCAACAACATGATGTAGCCTGTGTGTGTGTGTGTGTGTGGCCAACTAACCTCTAATCCTATGATGAGGGTGCTGCTACTGTAATGGGACCATCCCTCTCTGTGTCAGCATATGCGTAATGAACTCACTGCACCCTTGCTCACACACACAACAATCCTGCAGTGCAACAGTCAGTCATGACGGATAAATGAGGTAACTCAGTGCTTAACTAACCTGAAAAGTGCCTTTCCTTCGTCAGACTATATTTGTTGATAGCTCAATGTACATTATTCCAATTGTGTGTTTACTGTATACGTGTGTGTATTTGTGATGCGATGGAAACTATTGTCTTTACAGCCCAGCTATGAGAACAACATCCAACATGTAGGCCTACTACAGTAGACTACATCCTGTATCTCTGTATATCTGACCACATCATCTCTTCCCCTGCCTCTCCTCCTCTACCTCTGCTGTTACTGCTACAGGTAGTCTGAGAACATCAACAATACTTCTCACCACTTCCCTGATGTTGGTGGTGGCCGATAGTGGTAGCCTAGTTGTTCAGAGTGTTTGGTCAGTAACTGAAAGGTCGCTGGTTTGAATCAAATCAAATCAAATTGTATTTGTCACATACGCCGAACACAACAGGTGTAGACCTTACAGTGAAATGCTCACTAACAAGCCCTAACCAACAATGCAGTTTTAAGAAAAATTGTGTTACGTAAACAATAGATCATTTAAATATAAAAACAGTAAAATAACAGTGAAAATAACAGTAGCGAGGCTATATACAGGGGGTACCGTTATAGAGTCAATGTGCGGGGGCACCGGTTAGTCGAATCCCTGAGCTAACTAGGTGATATATCTGTCGACGTGCCCTTGAACAAGGCACTTAACCCTGGGAACATTGCTTACTTCCGCTATGACAGGCTCATTGCCCACCCTCCCTCCCAAAAGACTGGGAGGAATGAGAGAGCCTAGCTTCCGGGTCAGTAGCTTCAGCCCCACATCACACACACATACATACACCAACTGACACTCACAAGCGCCTGACTGACATTGTTCTTGTCATGCTTTGTGGGTTTTTTTCCCCTCCATATTATGTCTATCTCCGATAAGCTACCCAGGAAAGGGCAAAACATTGTACATATTAAACGTAGCCTTAGAAATAAGGTTTATGAAATCAATAATCAGATAACGTTCATATATTGGTCATCTCAGACTCAGGTGCACATTCACCTGCCTCACCTAAAGCCTCTTCTTTTTGGGCGCTGCTATTGGCCACCAAGTGTTAATATTCACTATCTGGATAATATATGTGCAATGCTTGATAATGTGTGTGATGATAACAGAGAATTATATTTTCTGGGTGACATGAATCTAGACTGGTTTTCATCAAGCTGTCCGCTCAAGAGGAAGCTTCTCAGTGTCTTTAATCTGGTTCAGGTTGTTAATCAACCTACTAGAGTGTATACAAACAGTACAGGAACTATATATAAGACATTTCCCCCTCTGGGATCAATAACGTACCTATCTATCTATCTATTGATAATAATTTTACCAATGTTGTAGAACTCTGCTCTAAAGGTGTATCCATATCCATTGGATGTACTGACCATAATATAGTGGCCATATCTATAAAAGGCAGTTCCAAAGGCTGGGCCTAACATAGTGTATAAGAGATCATACAAAAAACATTTTGTACTGATTCCTATGTTGAAGATACAACAAATATTTGTTGGTCTGATATGTGTAATGAGGAGCATCCAGACGCTGCATTTGATGCATTTATGAAAATGTTTCTTCCAGTTATTGATAAGCAGCATGCACCTATTAAGAATTCTGTAAAGTTGTCATTTTGTATTCTGTAGTTAGTGTGGAAGAGGTAGAAAAATGATTGTTATCCATCAATAATGACAACGCACCTAGTATTGACAACTTAGATAGAAGCTACTGAGGATGGTAGCGGACTATATTGCTATTCCTATTGTCATATTTTGTATCTGAGTCTGGAAAAAAATGTTTATCCTCAGACCTGGAAGGAAGCCAAAGTCATTCCAATACCCAAGAATGGTGAAGCACTTTTTACTGGTTCTAACGCTTGCTGCCGACTCTTAGCAAACATTTGCAAAAAACTGTTTTTGACAATGGTATTTCTCTGTAAACAAATTAACAACAGACGTTCAGCATGCTTATAGAGAAGGGCACTCAACATGTAAATGCAATGACACAAATGACTGATGATTGGTTGAAATACATTTATAATAATAAGATTGGGGGCGCTGTACTATTAGATTTCAGTGGAGCCTTTGATATTATTGACCATAACCTGGTCTTGAAAAAAACGTAAGTGTTAAGGCTTTTCAACTTCTGCCATAATGTGGATTCAGAGCTATTGATCTAATAGAACACAGAGGGTTTTCTTCAATTACATTTTTACATTTGACATTTTAGTCATTTAGCAGACGCTCTTATCCAGAGCGACTTACAGTTAGTTATTGATTACATGTTCATATTTTTTTCAATGGAAGCTTCTCTACTGTTAAACTTGACAAGTGGCCCTCTACTATTTTCTATTTTTACTAATGACATGCCACTGGCATTTAAACAAAGCCTGTGTGTTTATGTATGCTGATGATTCAACCCTATACGTGTCAGCAACCACAGCTAGTGAAATCACTGAACTAGTTCATCACTGAACTAAGCAAAGAATTGCAGTCAGTTTTAGAATGGGTGGCCAGTAATAAACTAGTCCTGAACATCTCTAGAATAATTCCCTATGTTCTAGACCTCAGCTGAATCTGATAATGAATAATGTGGCTGTTGAACAAGTTGATTAGACTAAATTACTTGTTACCTTGGATTGTGAACTGTAATGCTCAAAACATATTGATTCAATGGTTGTAAAGATGGGGAGAGGTCTGTCCATGATAAAGAGATGGTCTGCTTTTTTGACACGACACTCCACAACACATGTCCTGCAGGCTCTGGTTTTATCTTGATTATTGCCCAGTCATATGGTCAGTTGCTGTAAAGAAGGACCTAGAAAAACTGCAGCTGGCAGAGAAGAGAGCAGTAAGTCTTGCTTTTCACTTTAATCAGAGGGCTTATATCAATATTATGCATTCAAGTTTCTCTTGGCTAAAGATAGAGGAGAGACTGACGTCAGCATCGCTACTTTTTATAAGAAACATTAATGTGTTGAAAATTCCAAATTGTTTGCATATCAATTTACAATTTACACACATCTCTGACACACCCCACCAGACATGCCACCAGGGGTCTTTTCACCAGGGCCTAAAACAAATGTGGGTGATTTTGTGAATAATAATAGTCAAGTATGATCACATTTATATGTAAATAAATGCTGCAGTAGCTGTTTTCAAAGTATTTATGCCGTTTAGTTTCATAGTTGGTAAATTAATCGCACAAAGTCAAAGAATTAGGAATCCTATAGACTATCCCACCTCACACTGCAACACTGCCAGACTGGGGGCCGTGCATATGTGAAGAGCTGAGTGAAATACTCATTTTTAGAAGCTCTGCACCGTGCACACAGGCATAAAAGTTGGTCTCATTAACTTGAAATGAAAGTCTACTGAAGTGAGACTTTGTCCTTGTGTTTCTTGGCTATATACATTGTTATGTTCACAAGCTAGGTTGTTTTTCAATGTTTGAGTTTCAACTGGTAGGGAAGAGAAGACAATGCGGCTACTAGTCATGACTGGAGTCGTGTACCACGGTAAACTCCCGCCCTTGAAGGGGTAGGTGGAAATATTTGTATTTTGGTTAAAAAAAAGAAACATTACAAAGCATGCTTATCCATTTTGGGGTGTTTTGTTGGTGTAATCTTTGCACAACAAAAAATATTTTGTCTGGTAAAAATTCTGAGTGGCTGGTAGATTTTTAAGTCTAACTGCCACAATGGCTGCCTGACCAAAAAGTTAATTTTAGGCCCTGCTTTTTACAGTCCCCAAATCCAGAACAAATTAAAGAAAACACCATGATTGCATGGAACTCCCTTCCATCTGAGTTTGCTCAAGTGAACAGCAAACCTGGTTTCAAAAAACAGATAAAGCAACACCTTATGGTGCAAGGCCTCTGCCCTATTTGTCCCCGGCAACTAAGTTGGTGTATTTAGTGATTGTGTATTACAGTTATACATCACCAAAGTGATATAACATTTTTTAGTTGTTGAGAACAGTTATATTAGACCCACATATGACACCATCCCCTAATACAATAGAAACAAAAAAATACTGTGGGCTGCAACAGTGTTAAAACCATGTAAAACAGTGTACAGTAAGTGTATATGTTGCATTTGTTTAATTATTTTGAAGTGATATGAAATATAAATATTTATGTTTCTAGAACAGTATCACAATTGAGAATCGATTCACGTTTAGATGGAGTATTTGGCAGTTTTTCCTGCCAGAGACAGTTTACCTCTAAACATAACATATCAGGTCCTTGGACTTTAAAAGAGTCCGCTTCGCTACACTCCTTAACAGTACATTCTTGGGTTAACACACAGACACGCACACACACACGCACACACACACACACACACACACACACACACACACACACACACACACACACACACACACACACCACACGCACAGACATGCACATGGATCCATACAGGCATCCAAAACACATACACATGCAGACACACACATAAGCACATACCCACACTAGAAAACAAACTACAAAGCACTTGACCCTATTCAGTCATTGACCAAAATTATAGGCAACCTGTTTTGTTTGGCATTGATAGAATAAACCCACTAGAAATAGTCAGTGGTGTAAAGTACTAATGTAAAAATACTTTAAAGTACTAAACTATTTATATTTTTGACTACTTTTACTTTTTACTCCACTACATTCCTGAAGAAAATAATGTACTTTTTACTCCATTCATTTTCCCTGACACCCAAAAGTACTAGTTACATTTCAAATGCTTAGCAGGGCAGGAAAACAGTTCAATCCACACACTTATCCGGAGAACATCCCTGGTCACCCCTACTGCCTCTGATCTTGCAGAGTCACTGAACACAAATGCTTTGTTTGTGAAAAATCTGTAAAAAAGAAAAAAAAGAAAACGTTTGCTTCAAATAAGGAATGTGTAATGATTTATAGTTATACCACTTTTTATAATTTTTATAGTATATTTGAGCAATTACATTTACTTTTGGTACTTAAGTATATTTAAAACCAAATACTTTAAGACTTTTACTCAAGTTGTATTTTACTGGGAGTCATTTTCTATTAAGGTATCTTTATTTTTATTTAAGTATGACAATTCTGTAATTTTTTCCACCTTTCCACCATATATGGAAAAACATTATGAAGGATTTAGGTCTATTTACAAGAAAATACTGTATGTACAGTATGTCTTAGTCCTCTAGTTGGAAACACGCACGCGCACATGCACACACACCCATACGCACACACACACACACGCATGCGGGCGCAGGCGGTTTCAAACGTTTCACTCAAGCTATAATTAGGTATGGCGGTAATGCATGTGACTTCGGGAGCAGAGCGGTGATTGGCTAGAGAGACGAGGGTAACCTGTCTGTCACTTAGGAGCACGGGAGTTTAAATACCTGTGTACTCGTCCGTCCCAAACAAACGCTTCTCTTGTGAACGCGACAGACAGCAGCATAATGAGGAAATATTGGAGCAGTTTCACAGACGTAATATTTAAAAAACCCGCGGCCACTGACACGGTAGGATGATATGCAACTGTCTTGGTGTAGCAGTCAATTATGTCATGGTTGTTGGCGGGAGGAACGATATTTTGACAATGTTTTATTTAGCTAGGGAGGAAAGATAAACGGTTCAAATATATGAAGATATTAATTGGTCATGTTAAATAAGCTATTTGCGCGGTCCAAATAACAAACAGGTAGAATTCAAATTAATATAGAATGGAAAATATAATTTAACTGTATAGACTACTTCTCTGTCATGGTTGGGGTGCTATTCACTGTAAATGAATAAAAACGAATTCCAGTGTGGTTCTTGTATGTAACAATGGCTTGACATTGGTATCTAACTTTAATGAAATATTCTCTCACTTACTATGTGCTTGCATGCCTGTGTTTGTCTGTCTGTCTGTCTGTCTGTCTGTCTGTCTGTGATACATGTTAAGGATGACCATGAGAAACAGCAGCAGGACTCCCATGTGGGCAGCAATGATGAGAATATTGACCGGGGGAACTGGACCAATAAGAGAGAATACATGTTGTCTATGATTGGCTATGCTGTGGGTCTGGGGAATGTATGGAGGTTCCCCTACCTGGCCTATAAGAATGGAGGAGGTAAGTGGACACACACCAGTGGCGCAGTTTAAGATTAGGGATGATGATTTTTGAGCATGGCCTAATTTCTATTGCATCCTATTGGATGACTGTCATTCATATTCCATTCACCCAGCTCAATGTTTAGGCTACTACATGATACTCGAATCTGACCAATACCCATCATGAGGTTGCTACCTAGCCTACAAATGCAAGTTTAGAACGTAGGTGCACAGGTTGAGAGACAATTGGGAGTAATCAAGGTGACCGATGGTGACACATTCAATACCGCCTTGCACATTCTTGCCAGCATCAAGCTGATCTGGGGTGTAGTCACTAGTCTAAACCGTGGCACACGGAACGTCTAAAACTAGAGTTTCTATTGGACAAATTCCGCTAGTTTCATCCCCCCCGGAACATAGTTATAAATAATTTGCACACTGCAAATTGACCGCAAGAATCCTAAACAGATCAAGTATTTGACAAAAACAGAATAATTTAAAACCTTGTTAACATTGGGATAAGCATGCCTCTATTTATGTGTGGGTATATATGGCAACAGATTTTCTAGATTAAAATCACTTGAAGCTCATTACCTGGTGATTTTTATTATAATTGTCAGAACTTGGGGGTCCCAATAAATTTGGCCCGTGGGCCGTCTATTGGGGAATCCTGCCTTATCACACTTCTAAACTTGACCATGGCAGAACGTTCTTAAAGGTACAATTCAGATAATTGTATTTATTGGAGTTTTAACCTACATATATGCTCCCACCATCTACTGGCTACCTCGTATTCCTGCATTTGTTATCACGGTATCAAATTCTTTCTCCTCTCTCTAGGTGCTTTCCTCATCCCGTATGTCATCATGCTGGCTGTTGCTGGTATACCTCTGTTCTTCCTGGAGAGTTCCTTAGGTCAGTTCTGCAGCCAAGGCCCCATCAACGTGTGGCGGGCTCTGCCCATATTTCAGGGTAAGACTATCCCTTGTACCCCTAATTTAGCCCCTTAACCCATTCCGGTCCCAATTCAATGTCTACCCATTACTCTTGGTATCAACCCTTTAGTGTTTGCAGATACAGTGTGTAAGGTGTAAGCTATTTTTTTGGGAACCACTACACTGCTTATACCTAGCCAGGCTCTTCATATCAGCACACGTTGAAGGGTAAGGGCCAAAGGAAATGTGTAAGGAGTGAATTGGGACTGGCTGTATGACTGTTTTGTCCACTACTAGGATCTCATTAATTCACTTCACCACTCAGACCTTTTGGGGGATGTTTGCTACTCTCTCTGTTTGAATTTTGTATTAGCAGCCATCCCTTTATACCACTGGATCAGCCTTATTGACCTTAGAGGAAAATGGGCTTTATTAAAAAAAATTATTGAACCTTTATGCAAGATGTCACATCTCTTGCAAAACCAAAAATATTTTAACTCTTCTCAAAATTGTGTTTTTGCATCAAAACTCTACACACAAACCATCGAATGATTAGCTCTTATACACGGATGTGACGAATGTAAAACAATACTATCTTGTCTTTTGCATGTGCAGTGGAGTCCACGGCGGTTTGTCATAGCACTCACACGTACATGCACAAATATATACAGTATGTATGCATATTCAGTATATATTTATACTATAAACAGAAATGCAAGGGGGGGGGAAATAAAATGTATTTCTTTCTCAAAACATTGTATTTTCATCCAGATTTGGGGATGAACAGTAACAGACAAAACAAATACAGTAGAAGATAAACAAATAGGCTTGTTACTGTAAAGTCCAAAACTATTAGGGTGCATCCTGTCTCCTATTTGGGTCTGGCCACAGCGATGACATCACAAGCGATGTTCTCTCTGTCTTAACAGCGTGGGAAGTAGCGTCTGGAGTGGCGTATCCAGCCCTGGCATGCCCCCTCGTCTGTCACCACAGGCCTGCTCCATCGCCTGGAGAAGGGGTATGCGTTGGTGGGGTTGGCGATCGTATATCTTCCAACGCCACGCCGAAAATAACTCTTCTATTTGGTTTAGATATGGAGAATATGGCGGCAGGTTGAGCATCAACTTGCGGATGGTCAATGAACCAATTGCAGAACGGAGCAGCCCGGTGGAAACTTACGTTGTCTCAGATGACAACAAACCTGGACTGCTCTGGCCCATTCCTCTGGTCATTGGGGATGAGGATATTATGCAGGGGGTCAAGGAAGGTGATAATGTGGTCAGTATTGTAAGGACCAAAAGAGGCATGATGATGGACACCGTTCTGACTAATGGCTGCACACATTGTTTTGTTGCCACCATGCTGTCCAGGGACATTGACGATGGTGTCCCATGAGGTTTCTTCCCCTGTGTCTTGTTTTTGACCACATTGTCAACCCAAGTGGCCAGGATCTCATCTGTGATTGTTCTCCTTCCTTGTCCTCTTCCTCCTCCTTGTCCTCTTCCTCCTCTTATTCTCACTCCTCCTCTTCTTCTAACTCTCTCTCCAAAATTTGCCTACATTGTTGTCCAAACCAAGAAAGTCAACCAGAAGCCTGTTTATAGTGCTCAAGCTCTGATTTCTAAGTGAAGAAATTAGCTTTTTGTAAAAAGTAATTAAACAAGTAATAAAAAAACGAATTAGGCAAGTCAGTTAAGAATAGGGCGGCGCACAATTGTCCCAGCGTCGTCCGGGGTAGGCCGTCATTGTAAATAAGAATTTGTTCTTAACTGACTTGCATAGTTAAATAAAGGTTAATAAAAAAAGAGCAAATTCTTATTTACAATGACAGCCTACATTGTTCTACAGTGTCAGCCATAGTAGTACAGTGCCCCTGGAGTAAATTAGGGTTAAATGCCTTGCTCAAGGGCACATTGCCAGGTTTTTCACCTTGTCGGCTCGGTATTCGAACCTGCAACCTTTCGGTTACTGGCCCAACGCCCTAACTACCTGCCGCCCCTAATGGTTAACCATATGACCTAAACTTTATGTATGAGTCTAGTCCCATTGCTAAACCTAACCCTATAAGGCTGCTAGTCCATTTACTGTATGTACTCAGCCCCTTGGCTAACCTATAACCCTACCAAGACTCAAGCTCAGTGGGTCACTGTCATACTAGCTGCTTTATGAGCCAGAACACATTTATGGGGCACTTTTATTGACTCACGGTAAAGACATTACTCAATATTGGATCAAGTCCTTCTCTACTGCGATTGGTTATATATAAAACTGAATGCGGTAGCACCACCTGACTCAAATAGTTGATTATTTCAATCCGGTTTGTAGTGCTAGGGCAAAAACAAAAATGTGCACCTTTGGATCCCCAGAACCAGGATTAAGAAACACCGCTCTAGGGTGTGCATGTAAGCAATTTCTTAGTAATACTTGTTTGTGACCAATCCATATATACGTACACTGAACAAAAATATAATGCAACATTTATTTTATTTTTTTATTTTTATTTAGTTGAAATAAAGATCCCAGAAATGTTCGATACGCACAAAAAGCTTATTTCTCTCAAATGTTTAGCACACATTTGTTTACATCCCTGTTAGTGAGCATTTCTCCTTTGTCAAGATAATCCATCCACCTGATACGTGTGGTATATCATTACACAGACGAACCTTGTGCTGGAGACAATAAAAGGCCACACAATTGTTTAGATGGCAAACCGCGTGTATTGCGTTGTGTGGTCGAGCGGTTTGTTGATGTCAACGTTGTGAACAGAGTGCCCCATGGTGGCGGCAGGCATAAGCTTCGATGGCAATTTGAATGCATGGAGATATTGTGACGAGATCCTGAGGCCCATAGTTGCTCCATTCATCCGCCGCCATCACCTCTTGTTTCAGCATGATAATGCATGACTCCATGTTCGAAAGGATCTGTACACAATTCATGTAAGCTGAAAAATGTCCCAGTGGGACAACATTCCGCAGGCAACAAGAACAGCCTGATCAACTCTATGCAAAGAAGAAGTGTCATGCTGCATGAGGCAAATGGTGGTCACGCCAGATACTGACTGGTTTTCTGATCCATGACCTTACCTTTTTTTTTTTTTTTTTAAGGTGTCTGTAACCAACAGATGCATATCTGTATTCAAAGTCATGTGAAATCCATAGATTAGGGCCTAGCGAATGTATTTCAATTGACTGATTTTCTTATATGAACTGTAACTCAGTAAAATATTTGAAATGTTTGCGTTTTTTATTTTTGTTCAGTAATTTATTTTACATTGCCACTGCAGTTATTCTTGCACGTGCTGTGGTGGACACATCGTACCTTAGAATCTCACTTATCGTGTGT
This sequence comes from Thymallus thymallus, assembly GCA_023634145.1. NCBI lineage: Eukaryota > Metazoa > Chordata > Actinopteri > Salmoniformes > Salmonidae > Thymallus > Thymallus thymallus. The sequence continues at coordinate 28,733,748 of CM042410.1, read as the reverse complement.
TCTCTGCCAGGTCTTTCTTGGACAATGGGACTTCCTTGATTTTAGATTAATCTTAAAATGAGTAACTATAACGTGACCTGTTGAAGCACTGGTTCTGGCTGTTTGCCTCCGGCTGAGTCAGTATGTGATGAAGATGGAACTTCACAGACCTGCATGTCTTGTCAATAAAGTAACTTTGCTATCAGGGATGGGGACAATTCAATCTATTCAGGAAGGGAATTGAAATTCAAATATTTAATAATCCTTCTTGATGATAAAAATCTAACCCTTTTCCCCTCTCTCCTCCCTCTCCTCTCCAGGTGTGGGTGTAGCCATGGTTTTGGTCAGTACGTTAGTAGGCATCTACTACAATGTCATCATTGCCTACAGTCTCTACTACATGTTTGCATCCTTCCAGTCCCCTCTGCCATGGAGCGACTGTTTCTACTGGTCCAACAGCAACTGTAGCCTCACACCTAGAGGTACCTGTTTTACAACGTAACATCATATCTGAAAATGTAGTGAAATGTTCCTGTTGTGCAACTTTTACTCTTCCATCTTGTTAATTAGGCTCCAAACAAAAGAACCTGGACTAATATTTTACGTTGCCTAACATAAAAAAAAATGATATGCCTTAATGAACACAACCCAGGTGAACCTGAAAAGAGTGCCCAGTAACTTTACCACTCTGACCAATGGCTTCTGAACTCTACAGAAGTGTGCAACATTACCCCAGCTGCCAACTGGAGTGTACCAATAATTGCAGCCAACATGACGCTGTGGGAGAATGAGACCTGCTCAATGGAAAACATAATCAGTATCCCAGTACAGAGCCCCAGCGAACAGTATTGGGAGTGAGATACATACATACATACATACATACATACATACATACATACATACATACATACATACATACATACATACATACATACATACATACATACTTTGATTTGATTCAATTTCACTCACAGTTGAACATTTTTTCAGAGGTCGCACAGGGTGTGTTGAATGCCAGGTTGTCTGTATAATGCTGTGTTTAAACTGAGCCTGTCTGTAAGGTAGTCAATCTGTCTTTGTCCATCCCCAGCCTGGTGGCCTTACAAAGGTCTAGTGGTCTGGATGAGACCGGTCCGGTGGTTTGGCATCTGGCTCTCTGTCTGCTACTGGGATGGCTACTCATCGCTGCTGCCCTTTACAAAGGCATCAAGTCCTCAGGAAAAGTCTGTATGACCAGATCCATTTCCTGTTTGTGTGTGTGATAGTGATGCATGGGTTGACTCAACCCACAGTCGCCGCAGATATAGCCATGGGGCGGGTAGGTTTAGGGTAATGAAATATTTAATAAAGAGAATACAATAGCTTTTTATTATTTTAGGCTAGCTGGCATTAGTGCATGGGCCTAACTACGTGCACCAAATAGCTTACATGCCGATCGACAAATGCATTTGGAAACGGGCAGAACAAGTTAACATCAATCCACGGAGAGAGAGGGAAAAAGTACAATATCCTGAGTTTATTTAAATTAGAGAAAAGTGGTGAAATTAAGAGTTGAAAATAAAAAAGGGAGGACCAGAAATGTAATGTTTGTGAATGATTTGGTGAAGTGGTAAAAGAGGATGACAGCCGTGCCGGCTCTGTGTGATGATTGAGGCGCTATACAAGACAGTCACAAGACGAGGACTTCAAACAGGCCTAAGGCACATCAAGGGAACTGTAGCCTACTGTTCAGATGGGTTAAATGGAAACTGAAATCAGGACTGACTGTACCTCTCACTTAGCCTTCATATTAAGGCCTGCAGAATTAATTACTTAAATTAATTAATTTGTTGCTGTATGATACACCAAATGTAGGCACATTTTTACTCCGATACAGGAGTGAAGAAATATTATTTATTTATTTCAGCGTCTTGAGAGAATGCGAATCCGCAGTTAGCACCGCGCCAGACGGTATCTATCTTTATCAGCATCACAAAAGCTGTTAAAATATGCATCCAAGCTGAACTAAAATCTTATCAGAAACATGTTGGGTAGGTTTCACAGCTTTGTATTTCCTTGCAACCGGTCAAACTGATGTCATTTGGAAATTTTACATAAATCTTTCCAGTTTGTTTCAGTTCTTTCATTTTCTCCCCGGTCCCTAAACGTATTTGCTCTGCGGAAGTATCAGAGATGACAGAACTTTACCGATGTCAACTAGATAGAATGAATGTTTCAATATATTTCTTACATTCTGGAGAGCAAGGGTTTATTTAGTCTTCTTGGGCAACATAATGACAGAAGAGCTGCACGTATCTAATTATAACCAAGATGACTTACCAAAATGTTAGAAATTATAAGCAGAAACGTATCTAAAATCAGACAAAAGATTGTTTAAAAAAAAAAAGTTCTGCTGTCTGACCTTAGCCTATAGCATTTTCTATATTCGCGCGTTAGGGTCCGGTGCGGGCCTCCAGATTTTCACTTTATCACATATAGTCGTGTGGGTGCCGGTGAACAAATGGTGTGCGACCACTAGTGTGTGTGTGTGTGTGTGTGAGAGTTGGTCCTGTCTTTCTAATGTATGTCTCCCTCGTGTGTGTGTGTGTGTGTGTGTGTGTGTGTGTTGTCTGTCTAATATTTGTGTGTGTCTGTCCCCAGGTGGTGTATTTCACTGCTACGTTTCCCTATGTGGTATTGCTGATCCTGCTGATCCGGGGAGTTACACTAGAGGGCGCCAGAGACGGGATCGAGTTCTACATTGGCTCTCAGTCCAACCTCACAAAACTGGGCGATGCAGAGGTCGGAGCCTAACCTTTTACCTGTCAACTCAAAATACACATGATTGATTGATGAAGTAACTAAATAGTATGTCTATCTGGCAGGTGTGGAGAGATGCAGCCACACAGATCTTCTATTCTCTGTCAATAGCGTGGGGTGGTGTCACGGCCCTGTCTTCATATAACAAGTTCCACAACAATGTGTTCAAGGACGCACTGACCGTCTGCCTCACAAACTGTGGTATGACACACACACACACACACACACACACCAGCCGGATGCTAATGGCATCGTATAAGTAGGAAATATACATTGAAGAACACTTTTTCAATGGTTTCATTGTGTTCCAGTACATAATTTTTCCTTTCCTGTTTAATGTCACTATATAGGTACCAGTGTGTTTGCAGGCTTCGCCATATTCTCCATCCTAGGTCACATGGCTCATGTCTACGGAAAGCCTGTATCAGAGGTGGCCCAGGCAGGTCAGTGGTACATCACTGTACTGTATTTAGCTTTACCTTACTGACACAAAAGCCACTTAACAAATACCTAACTGTGTGTGTGTAGGTTTTGGCCTAGCATTTATTGCATACCCTGATGCCCTGTCCAAGCTGCCCATTTCTCCTCTCTGGTCCATCCTCTTCTTCTTCATGCTGCTCACCCTTGGACTCGACTCGCAATTCGCTGGCATAGGTCAGTCAGACACACACCCATGCGAATGGCACACACACACCACCATTTTGGGTATTTCAATTACTTTCAAAGACATTTGGTATTTAGATATAATTAGTTGATTATTGGAATGTATTAGGAAATGCACTTGGAAAGTTAGAAAATACTCAAATACACTCCCATGCATTTAAAGATGCAGAAATCACTCCGCCATTTCCTGATTGCCAAAATTCAAATAGTTCACCTAATTTCAGTTTGTCACAAAAATGCTAGTGTAGAGAATCATTGTATCATCTAAACCTCTGTGAAATGTATTTTCAGCTGTTTGAAGCTGGTGTACAAAACCAAAAGTAAGAGATGCAAAAACGAAACTTAAGAACGGAAAGCATAACAATAGTGCACATAGAACAGATTTACTGCTTCTTAGACTTGCTTCAATGAGAATGACATATCTATAACACACATTTCTATGTGCATTTGGTCAGGTTGCCCAAAAAGTTACATATTGCAGCTTTAACCCAGGCATTTGAAAATAGTATTTGAAAATACTTTCAAATATGACACTTTTTATAGGGAAAGTATTTAATTTTGGGCCCCATTATTTGAAAATACTAAAATACACAGAAAATAAGTATTTAAATAAGAAATAATGAAATACAAATTTTAACCCAGGGCTGACACACAGTCAAAAGTTTGGACACCTACTCATTGAAGGTTTTTTCTTTATTTTTAATATTTTCTACATTGTATAATAATAGTAAAGACATCAAACTATTAAATAAAACATATGGAATCATTTAGTAACCAAAAACGTGTTAAACAAATTAAAATATATTTTATATTCTTCAAAGTAGCCACCCTTTGCCTTGATGACAGCGTTGTACGCTCTTGGCATTCCCTCAACCAGCTTCACCTGGAATGCTTTTCCAACAGTCTTGAATGAGTTCCCATATATGCTGAGCATTTGTTGGCTGCTTTTCCTTCAAGCTGCGGTCCAACTCATACGAAACCGTCTCAATTGGGTTGAGGTCAGATGAACGTGGAGGCCAGGTCATCTAATGCAGCGCTCCTCACTCTCCTTCACTAAACGCAAACCAGATGGGATGGCGTATCGCTGCAGAATGCTGTGGTAGCCATGCTAGTTAAGTGTGACTTGAATTCTAAATAAATCACAGACCGTGTCACCAGCAAAGCATCCCCACACCATCACACCTCCTCCATGCTTCACAGTAACAACCACACATGCAGAGATCACCTACTCTGCGTCTCACAAAGACACAATGGTTGGAACCCAAAAACCTAAAATTCGGACTCTTCAGACCAAAGGACAGATTTCCACCGGTCTAATGTCCATTACTTGTGTTTCTTGGCCCAAGCAAGTCTCTTCTTATTGGTGTCCTTTAGTAGTGGTTTCTTTGCAGCAATTCGACCACGAAGGCCTGCTTCAGTGTCTTCTGAATAGTTGAGATCTGTCTGTTACTTCAACTCTGTAAAGCATTTATTTGGACTGCAATTTTTGAGGCTGGTATGAACTTGTCCTCAGCAGCAGAGGTAACTCTGGGTCTACTTTTCCTGTGGCAGTCCTCATGAGAGACAGTTTCATCATAGGGCTTGATGGTTTTTACGACTGCACTTGAATAAACTTTAAAAGTTCTTGAAATTTTCCGGTTTGACTGACCTTTGTCTTAAAGTAATGACTGTCGTTTCTCTTTGCTTATTTGAGCTGTTCTTGCTATACTATGGTCTTTTACCAAGTAGGCTATCTTCTGTATACAACCCTTAACTTGTCACAACACAATGCATTAAGAAGAAAGAAATTCCACAAATTAACTCTTAACAAGGCACACCCGTTAATTGGTTACTACCTCCATGAAGCTGGTTGAAAGAATGCCAAGCGTGTGCAAAGCTGTCATCAAGGCAAAGGGTGGCTACTTTGAAGAATCTCAAATATATACAGTATTTCACATTTACATAAGTATGCAGACTTTGTTGAAGCACCTTTGGCAGCAATTACAGCCTGGAGGCTTCTTGGGTATGATTCTACAAGCTTGGCACAGCTGTATTTGGAGAGTTTCTTCTACTCTTCTCTGCAGATCCTCTCAAGCTCTGTTCGGTTGAATGGGGAGCGTCACATCACAGTTAGAATCTGACTTTTTTCCCAGTCCTTGCCGCTGATAAATATCCCCACAGCATGTTTGGTGCACTGTACACAGACACAAAGTACTAACTAGACTTGGACAGTGACCTCTGACTCTTGCCGTGTTCCCTCAGAGGTCATCTCCACCTGCCTACAGGATGCCTTCCCTGAAACCTTCAAATCAAAACGCTCTATCATCTCTGTGGCAACCTGTGCAATCCTTTTCCTGCTCGGCCTGCCCTGCGTAACCCAGGTAAGTCCTTAGTTACCATAACTAAAATAGGTCCTTACATACCGCATTTAGTTCACATAAAGTTATTGTGTGTGTGTGTGGTTGTGTGTGTGAGATAACTGTGTGTCACTCCAGGCAGGGATATATTGGGTGACTCTGATGGATCAGTTCTGTGCTGGCTTTGTTCTACTGATTGCTGCTCTGCTGGAGCTTGTTGGGGTATTCTACATCTACGGTAAATATAAATATATTATATATATATATATACACACAGTATATTACATGTTATAGCTACATGTGCAGGATATTACACGTTATAGCTACATATACAGTACATGTTATAACTACACACACTGAGTATACCAAACATTAGGGTTGCACACCCCCCCCCCCCCCTTGCCCTCAGAAAAGCCTCAATTCATTGGGGCATGGACTCTACAAGGTGTCGAAAGCATTCCACTGGGATCCTGGCCCATGTTGACTCCAATGCTTCCCACAGTTGTCAAATTGGCTGGATGTCCTTTGGGTGGTGGATGAAACCCCAGCAGCATTGCAGTTCTTGACACAAACCGGTGCACCTGGCACCTACCACCATACCCCCTTCAAAGGCACTTCAATATTTTGTCTTGATTTAACAAGTGACATTTATTTTATTTAACCAGGTAAAACCCATTGAGGTTAAACTTATTTTGTGAGGGATCATAGTATTCACCTGGTCAGTCTATGTCATGGAAAGAGTAGGTGTTCTTAATGTTTTATACACTTATGTTATAGAGAATGGCACATTCTGTGACATTTAATTTTTACATGTTTGTGTGCAGGAGGAAATCGTTTCATTAAGGACGTAGAGATGATGATTGGGACGAGGAGCTCTCTCTTCTGGCTGTGGTGGAGAGCATGCTGGTTCTTCATCACTCCTGCTGTCATCACTGTAAGTTGTCTCTCTGTCCTACCTGGCTCGCTGGTCCTCATTTCTCTACCCCCTTTTATTTTCTCTGGCATGCATACACGCCCTCTAATGTGTGTGTGTTGTGTAGGTGATTTTGGTGTGGTCATTGTTGACTTTCCGTCCGCCATCCTACGGTACGGTGCAGTACCCTGCATGGGGCATGGCTCTGGGATGGTGTATGATCGCCTTCTGTCTCATCTGGATCCCCCTTGTTGCATGCTGGAAAATACTCAGCGCCCAAGGAAACCCCTGGCAGGTAGGAGTGTGTGCGTGTGTGGCAAATATGTGGATCCTTAGGACTTCTGAGAGTGTTTGGAACTTCTGGAACTGTCAGAAACCTTTTTTTTGCCAGGTATCAACCCCAGATCCTGGAAAGTTCAGGTCAAAATGCATGCAGTATATTAAATTAATATTTTTTGTCGCATACTTCGTAAATAACTGGTGTAGAAGGTCTACAGTAGCCTCAACAGCACTCTGTAGGGTAGCACCATGGTGTTGCCGGAGGACAGCTAGCTTCCATCCTCCTCTGAGTACATTGACTTCAATACAAAACCTAGGAGGCTCACATTCTCACCCCCTTCCATAAAGGATCAGAGAGTTAATCTAGTACTGAAAGCATAAGCTACAGCTAGCTAGCACTGAAGTGCATACAATGTGGTGAGTAGTTTACTCTAAGACAATAGTTTAATTAATTTCCTAAATGAAGGAGAAGCAAACAAGAAAGAAATAGTCTTTATTTAAAAAAAAAAATCAGTTTCACTTACTTAGCTAGCAAATGCAGCTAGGTAGGTTAGCCTACTGAAACACCCTGCTCTTTAGAGGGATGCTATGTTAGCTAGCTAGCTATGACTATCCAACACAACACCGGAACTCATCGGCCCGCCGGTGTAACTGCTTGCTTACTGACTGTACACTGTAATGTTACTGCATGATTGTAGCGGGTTTACTAATGCGACTATGTAGGCTGTGTATAGCGGTTATGATATGGTTTGGCTTAAGTCTTTTTGACCTGGTCACATACATATGATGTGTTGTGCATTGAAGTCCATAAGCGAAGGGAAGAGGTATAACGTAGATGAGAGAAGGAATATAACGTGGCTGCTATGAAACTGAACTGGTGTTTACACAAGATCAGGGGTGTATTCATTCTGCCGATTCTGTTGGGGGGAAAAAAAAAGTTGCTTAAACAGAAGCAAATGGAACAAAACAGGGATAAACATACCTGAATTTGTCCAAAGGAAACTATTTTTTGCAACTGTTGGACTAATGATTACACCCACTATCAGTTAGATGCAGGCAAGAGTTTGCAAGGCGGTTTAGAATGTCACTGTGTGTCCCTGTCTGTCACATCAAATTTGTCTCCTGACCTGTGTGCATATACGTTGTAAACTTTCATTCATAGTCAATTTTGAGTATCATGTAGTAGCCTAAACCTATCGCTGTTACATTTGAACTGGGTGAATGGAATATGAATGACAGTCATCCAATATGCTGTAATAGAAATAAGGCCATACTCATAAAAAAAAAAAACCTTCCTCATCTGAAACGGCACTGTGTCTGTCACTGTCTGCAGCGCATGTGCGCTGTGTGTTCTCCTGTGGAGGGTTGGGGTCCATACCTGGAGGTCCACCGGGGAGAGCGTTATGCAGAAGGACAACGGTACCACAGGAAGAACTCTCTCCACCTGACAGACAATGTTTACCACATCTCCAACAACCTCACACGCCTCTAACCCCCGTGCGTGTGTGTCATCGTCAGCATTTGTTATCACCACTTTTCATACGATTTTTATAAATGTTTTATACGTGTGTTTTATTTTTTTTACCACAACGATTTATGCTTTGTTTCACTTTGCACTGTGCTGTGGTCAGTTTAACAAAATATATATTTTAAATCATAAAGTCACAGATTTTAAATGAAGTTTAAGTGTTTTGTGTACATATTTCCTATGTGTTAAATGTCAGTGCCTTTAACTTAAGCTGTGTGCTTTGTACCGTGTCAGCCTGCTTAAGTTTGACTGTAATAAAGGACTTCTCTCTTTTTGCTATTCTCTGTGGTGAACTGTATTGTATGGAAACTAAACTGACAAAGAGGGTGTTTGAGGCAATCATTTTGAGCAAGGTGAGGTAAAGAATTGCTAATCTGGATCACATATTGAGTAGTTATGTGGGATGCAAGGTGATTTGTAGATCAGTGATTCTGCACAGTTCAGGTGCAATGTAGTTGACCTCAAAGACTGGCAGAGTGGAGGAAGTAAAGTGACAGAGACAGCAGGATGTATTCATATTTTGGGAGTTTATTAGACATATTACATGAAGATGATGTTAGAATGGGCCATGACAACAGTGACACTAACAACCACACAGCCTTTAGATCCAGCTCCTTCGTGACATACTTAGGGGTTGGAACTATTTAATAGGGTTGAACCATTAGTTTCAATTGAAGCTGATGAAATGACATGGGAGAGATGGACAGAGGAGACGGGGTTGATATCATTTCAACTACTGTTTGAACCCAGTTCTGGTTGAGAGGGTGATGGAGAGGTTTGTGAATGTTTTTCTCAACGGCTCCGGTTCCCAGTCCAGACTTCCGAGGGTATCTGCCTTGTCAGCAGAAGGTTCCAGAGAAGTCATCCATAGCCATACTCCACACCATGGTCGTCCTAAGCCATTGTTTTTTTTCAGCAATTTGATCTGTAGGGGTAGGGAGAGAGGATGGGGGAGGAGTTATAAGCTGACATGGAATTGTTTTAAGATGGTCATACTATGGATCATTTAGCTATTTGATTTAGAATTTTAGGGCCCTTTAGGTATCCACCAAAACTATTTTGGCCTTTACTACTGAAGCCCATAGAAACGCATTAAATAACATTCATAATTTGCAAAAAGGACCGTCAAAAAATGTATCATAAGAAACAGGAGGGCTTCTTAAAGAAAAACTAACAGGTCTGTGAGAGACGGAATTCTTACTGCTTGGTAGGTGATCAAATACTTATGTCATGCAATAAAATGCAAATTAATTATTTAAAAATCATACAATGTGATTTTCTGGATTTTTGTTTTAGATTCTGTCTCTCACAGTTGAAGTGTACCTATGATATAAATTACAGACCTCTACATGCTTTGTAAGTAGGAAAACCTGCAAAATCGGCAGTGTATCAAATACTTGTTCTATCTATCTATCTTCCCTCCCTCCCTCCCTCCCAGTTACAACTTCCATGAGGATTTGTTCACCCTTGGTGGCATCTCACGCAGCAAGCCGAAGAATCGATTATACCAAGGTAAAAAGATAGAGGGTTGTAGACTAGATTATCCAATTTCCTATAGCGCGTCATTTTATTCGTTGGGATATGTTTTGAATTTGAAATCACATTGATGAATATGTTTGGTTTATAAACGTTGGTAACTATAATTTATATGACTGATATATTGAATAGCAATGGTCATGGAATAAAACGATACACCCCTTTCGTCTCCACATATGGTGCATCCCAGGAAGTTCCTTTCAACTGGTCCTTGTTTAGGGAAATTAATCTGGATTTGAACGGACCAGTAGTTCGTGCCGTTATGTTAGAGTTTTTATCAATTTAACGGACGGTTTAACTGAAAGTAGGATTTTGGATTTAGTTGGCTAGTTAGCTACCAACATAAATCAATTCCCGACTGTGTTTTAGCAAATCGCAAAGTCTGAAAAGGTTTCAACAACCATAACTACATTCCAGGACATACATCATGTCAGAATGGTTAATTTTTTGTTTAATTTTCGTCTTCTTGTTGAGTCTTGTGACAATAGTAGTGTACGTTCTGTACTCGGGACTCTTGTCAAAAATCTACGTCCGGACTGGTTCTCCTCCAATCAAGAACATCACAATCGCATACAAGTTCAAACAGGGACCATATAAACAGTGTGGACAACTTTTTACTGAGAGTTGCAGCATTGGACCTAATCTGTCTAGTATTGGAGTGTTCTACGATGATCCTAAAAAGGTAAATTTGACTAGCTAACGTTAGCTATAGAACACAAGCCCCTGCATGCGCAGTGCTAGCCAACTTCCTGTGCACACACCGACATCATTACTAAAAGTCTGATGTTAGGCCTACTTGCCAGCCAGTATTTAGTTATGACAGTATACTCATAGTGACACACACAAATTCCCTTTCTATGAATTGGTCTTCTTGTCTTGAGAAAGAACAGGCTATTATCAGACCTATGTCTGACAGTACTGAAGCCCATTGCTCTCTAGCTGACATAATTTTATTTCACCTTTATGTAACCAGGTAGGCCATCATAAAGGCTGGCATGCACTGTTAAATGGCCAAGCTCTGTATTTACTGTATTCAGTGTTGTTGAAGATGATAGGGGTGCCATTTTATCCAACGTGACTTACAACAGTGAGTAATAGCCTACATTATTTAATAGGTGGCTTCAGTGGGCCTCAAGTGGCCCCTGAAATCTAAGGTAAATTAAGTCTCAGTAGGTCATGCAGTAGGGTTGAGTTTGCACCTCGTATTGGATGTAGGACCTAGTACTAGAAGGCTACAATAACTGGCTCTGACTCAACACAGGTATTGTCACACAGGATTTAGCGTTGTCTTATTAATCAGGCTATAATACACAATTAATTGGCACGCTATACAGCCTGACACATTTGAGTTAAAAATTGTGTAAATGTTCCTTACATGCTAGAATATTGAATAAAATGACATTTAAACTTACTTTACCGGTTGTCTGTGCGGTTTAACTTTCACCCACAGAAAATGTGAGACGTAATATTATTGTTTACCTGACTTTTTCGAGAGCCTGTAGGTTTGCCACTGCCAGCTGAATGCAAGCAACATTCGGTCTGTGGTTCAGTTACACTCGGTTATTGTTTATTGTGCAAGTTTTTACATTGCGTGCTTCAGTAAAATACACTACGTAAATTCAAGCCAACAGAATCATACCTACTGGATCTCTAAAAAGTAGGGTAAACAATACTTTTCCTGTGGATATTTGTCTACATTTTTGAGTGGCTGAAGGACAATCTGCACAGACACCCGGTAGACTAAGTTTAAATGTAATTTTATTAAACCTTCTGGCTTGCAAAGAACATTTAGGCCTACAGTTGAAGTCTGAAGTTTACATACACCTTAGCCAAATACATTTTAACTCAGTTTTTCACAATTCCTGACATTTAATCCTAGTAAACTTCAGTCTGAGATATGGCTTTTTCTTTCAAAAACAAGGACATTTCTAAGTGACCCCAAACTTTTGAACGGAAGTGTAACCTTGCTTATGTTTGTATATGGTCATACGTTCCTCTATTATGCGTGGTAATCCTTGGAACAGATTTCCAAAATGAAAATCACTAAGTTAATTTCCTGGTGTTTTTGCAGTCTTGTGTCCCCCAAAAAATATTCCTAAAAATACAATTATTGTAAAAATAATTTGGCTCAGAAAACCACGGGCCACCAGTTGGAAAACCCTGTCTTAAAAGGTATCTCACAAATCCCAAATACATGTGAGAAGGGAGAGACTCTTTAAAAAAAAAAAAAACTAAATAATTGATGGAATAGGGGGTTATCTCTGGGGTGGGGTTAGTCGGTGTGCACCAAACATTTGATCCAGTTCTTCACATTATATACTTTGCATTAACTTCTAGCCCCACCCCAGAGATAACCACCTTGATAGGTGCCCTGATTCGAAGATCCACAGATGACGCATACTAATACAATATCTTGTTGAGGCGCAGAGCACGCTCCTTCTGTTCCACAGATACACAGAAAACCAAATTAAGCCCACTTGTTACTCTCACTGACGCCACCTCATCCAACACATCCACAATTTTCATAGAGACTTCATCCACAATTCTCAGGTAATTCCATCGATACAAAACCCTCACTCCGACCGAAAATGAATCAGAACTAGGCTTGGATTTACTACATTCCACAACCACTTTACTTCTCTTATTTCCTTTTGTGTTCCCCACTGTAATCCAATCCTTCTCACTCTTATATCCATTCGACATGCCATCTGATTCAAACAGAACATCCGCTTACACCATCTTCCTCCCCGTTGGGTCTCCAAATTGTTGGTACCATGATTGTCTGTAAAAAACTATTATTTACAGTAAGATTCATCATTAATATTGTAATTTTTTCATTCACTATTATGGGGGATCCTGTTTTCTGCTAACAATGCGGAATGGCGGACGTTTTATGGGCTCCTGACCAATTGTGCTATTTTGTGTATTTTTTTTGGCGCTGATCGTAACTTTTTTTTTTAACCTAATGTTTCCTCCATCGTTTCCTATGACCAAAAAGAGCTTCTGGACATAAGAACAGCTATCACTAACCTTGATTTTGATGAGGACTTCTACTTCAAAGAGTCTGCTGCTAAAAAATATTTATTATCGCGGACCAGGCCCAGCTCCGTTCGAGACTATCCTATCAACGTGATCTGAAGAACTGTAATATCCTATGTTTCTCAGAGTCATGGCTGAACAAGGACATGGTAAATATAAATCTAGCAGTTTTTTTCTACACATCGACAGGACAGAACGGCTGCGTCGGGGAAGCTGAGTGGAGGGGGTGTGCGTATCTTTATTAACAACAACTGGTGTGCAATCTAATATTAAGGATGTCTTGAGGTTCTGCTCACTTGAGTTAGAGTACCTCATGATAAGCTAGCTGTATACCACACTATTTGCCAAGAGAGTTTTAATCTATATTTTTCGTAGCTGTCTATTTACCACCACAAACCGATGCTGACACTAAGACCAGATTCAACAAGCTATATAGGGCCATAATATAGGGCCATAACCAAACAAGAAAAGGGTCACCCAGAGGTCGTGCTCCTAGTGGCCGGTGACTTTAATGCAGGAATACTGAAATCCGTTTGACCTAATGTCTACCAGCATGTCACCTATACAACTACATGTGAAAAAATGTTGATCACTTTTACTTCACACACAGAAAAATGCAAACAAACCTCTCCCTCACCCTCCATTTGGCAAATCTGACCATGACTCTATTCTGATTCCTGCTTACAAGCAAAAACTCAAACAGGAAGTACCAGTGACGCGCTCAATACAGAAGTGGCCCGATGATGCGGATGCTAAGCTACAGGTCTGTTTCGCTAGCATAGACTGGAATATGTTCCGGGATTCATCCGATGGCATTGAGGAGTTTACCACATCAGTGACCGGCTTTATAAATAAGTGCATCGACGAAGTTGTCCCCACAGTGACCGTATGTACATATTCCAACCAGAAGCCATGTAGTACTAGCAACATCCGCACTGAGCTAAAGGCTAGAGCTGCCGCTTTCAAGGAGCGGGACGCTAATCCAGACGCTTATAAGAAATCCCGCTACGCCCTCAGACGAACCATCAAACAGGCAAAGCGTCAATACAGGACTAAGATCAAATCCTACTACACCGGCTCTGACGCTCGTCGGATGTGGCATGTCTTGTAAAATATCACTGAGTACAAAAGGGAAACCCAGACGCGAGCTGTCCAGTGACGATAGCCTACCAGACGAGCTAAATACCTTCTATGCGAGGCTAGTAACATTGAACTATGCATGAGAGCACCAGCTGTTTCAGATGACTGTGTGATCGCTCTCTCCATAGTCGATGTGAGTAAGACCTTTAACTTGTTTAACATCCACAAGGCTGCAGAGCCAGACGGATTGCCAGGACGCTTACTCAGCATGCGCTGAGCAGCTGACAAGTGTCTTCGCTGACATTTTCAAACTCTCCCTGCCCAGTCTGTAATACCTACATGTTTCAAGCAGACCACCATAGTCCCTGTGCCCAAGAATGCCAAGGTAACCTTTCTAAAAAACTATTGCCCCATAGCACTCACATCTGTAGCATGAAATGCTTTGAAAGGCTTGTCATGGCTCACATCAACACCATCCTGGACCCACTCCGTTTCGCATACCGCCCCTGCAGATCCACAGATGACACAATCTCTATTGCACTCCACACTTCCATTTTCCTCCAAGCTCATCACTAAACTAAGGACCCTGAGATTAAATGCCTACAGTGCCTTCAGAAAGTATTCATACTCCTTGACTATTCCACATTTTGTGTTATAGCCTGAATTTAAAAATGTATTACATTGTTGTTTTTCTCACCCTATTATACACAATACCCCATAATGACAAAGTGAAACATGTTTTTAGAAATGTTTGCAAATTTATTGAAAATAAATACAGAAATATCTAATTTATACAAGTATTCACACACCCTGACTCAATACTTTGTAGAAGCACCTTTGGAAGAAATTCTTCAAGCTCTGTTGAACGGGTGGTTGATCATTGCTAGACAACCATTTTCAGGTCAAGTAGATTTAAGTCAAAACTGTAATTCTGCCACTCAAGACCATTCACTGTCTTCTTGGTAAGCAAGTCCAGTGCATATTTGGCATTTTGTTTTAGGTTATTGTCCTCCTGAAAGGTGAATTCAGCTCCCAGTGTCTGGTAAAAAGCACACTGAAATGGGTTTTCCTCTAGGATTTTGTCTGTTCTTAGTTCCATTCCGTTTATTTTTTAATTTAATGATTGCCACCACTATGCTTGAACATATGGAGAGTGATACTGTATTGGATTTATCTCCAAACATAACACTTGTATTCAAGACAGAAAGTGAAATGCTTTGCTACATTTTTTGCAGTATTACTTTAGTGCTTTGTTGCAAACAGGATGTATGTTTTGGAATGTTTTTAATCTGTACAGGCTTTCTTCTTTTCACTCTGTCAATTAGGATAATATTGTGGAGTAACAGTTTTAAAGTCACATTTGACTTTATGGTGAAATCCCTGAGTGGTTTCTTTCCTCTCCGGCAACTGAGTTAGGAAGGAAACCTGTATCTCCATAGTGACTGGGTGTATTGATACACCATCCAAAGTGTAATGAAAACTTCACCATGCTCAAAGGGATATTCAATGTCAGATTTCTTTACAATTTTATTTACTCATCTACCAATAGGTGCCCTTCTTTGCGAGGCATTGGAAAACTCCCTGGTCTTTGTTGTTGAATCTGGGTTTGAAATTCAGCTCTCGACTGAGAGACCTTACAGATAATTGTATGTGTGGGGTACAAAGATGAGGTAGTCGTTCAAAAATCATGTTTAACACTATTATTGCACACAGGGTGAGTCCATGCAACTCGTTATGTGACTTGTTAAGCACATTTTTATTTAGGCTTGCCATAACAAAGGCGTTGAATAGGCCACACAAGCTGCCAGAACAGAACCACAGAGTGCTGTAGAGCGTAAAAATCATCTGTCCTCGGTTGCTACACTCGCTACCGATTTCCAAATTGCCTCTGGAAAAAATATAGCTGTTCGTCGGGAGCTTCATGAAATGGGTTTCCATGGCCGAGCTGCTTCACACAAGCCTAAGATCACCATGCGCAATGCCAAGCGTCGGCTGGAGTGGGGTAAAGCTCGGAATAATGGTCTGGACTGTTTTTCATGGTTCGGGCTAGACCCCTTAGGGAAATCTTAACACTACAGTATACAATTACATTACATTCGGCGATTCTGTGCTTTCAACTTTGTGGCAACAGTTTGGGGAAGGCCCTTTTCTGTTTAAGCATGACGATGCCCCTGTGCACAAAGCGAGGTCCATACAGAAATGGTTTGTCGAGATCAGTGTGGAATAAATTGACTGGTATGCACAGAGCCCTGACCTCAACCCCATCAAACACCTTTGGGATGAATTGGAACGCAGACTCCGAGCCAGGCCTAATCGCCCAACATCAGTGCCGACCTCACTAATGCTCTTGTGGCTGAATGGAAGCAAAACCCCTCTGCAATGTTCCAACATCTAGTGGAAACACTTCCCAGAAGACTGGATGCTGTTTTAGCAGCAAAGTGGGGACCAACTCCATATTAATGCCCATCATTTTGGAATGAGATGTTTGATGAGCAGGTGTCCACATACTCAATTACCTCGTACCCCTGCACATTGACTCGGTACTGGTACTCTGTGTATATAGCCAAGTTATTGTTACTCATTGTGTATTTATTCCTTGTGTTATTATTTTTCTATTATTCCTCACATTATAATTTTTTAAATGTTTCTACGTTTTCTATATTCTTTTTTTGCATTGTTGGGAAGGGCATTGTAAGTAAGCGTTTCACTGTTGTTTACTAAATCCGTGGCTTCAATGAGAGTCGTTCTCCCCTGTTATTTCCAGACTGGATTTGTAATTTACTCCGTTATCCACTAGATGGCAGTAATGGTATGTAGATAATGGCAGCAGAAATAATCCAGTGCTATTTGGAAGTTAGGGGGTGGAATGTGATACATACACATTACCTTCAGGAGGAATTACCACATCTGATATTGATTCCTGTTGTTTGCATATAATGAGCTTATCATGTGTTAGAAAAGATGGATATTGTTTCCCAGGTTATCCATTCTATACCCGAACATGTAACCTAGAGCGAAGCCAGAAAAACGATCTATGGACCTACTACCTTGAACCAAAGGTCAGCCTATTGTGTTGTGCAGGTTGAACGCAGAAGTTGAAAGTGTTAGTCATTTGAAGTCATTTTACCTTTGCACATCTATAGGTCCACATTTGAGCTTGTTTACCCTTTTTAAATGCTTCATATGGGCTCAGCCATTGAGCTCAATAATACCGGAGAACATCTGGAAATGGGTGTGGACAGTGATGATGTGTTTTTATCAGGGGATGTCCATGTCTATGTTAACACAGCTTCTGTCCCCTTTATGGTTTTGTATCACCCTATGCCTGTTCCCTAGACCTGTGCTCTCAGGACTTCGGGTCAAGGGGCTAGCCTCTATAAACATGGTTCCCCCTCTCTGGTCATGTGAATGAGGGAAGCCCATTGTAGTCCCCCATGTTACTCTTCATCCATCCTGCTGCCCCCTCCCCATTCACCCTCTTCCCAATGCAACGTCAACACCATCCACTAATCTCCAGCCTCCTGCTGGTCGCTGTGTGAAGACTGAACTTCCGTTACACCTATGGGTAAATCCATTTGAATTCAATCACTTTCTGACAACACCCCTTTTGATTTGAACGAAACCTTCCATACATATTTGCCCATTGTAGAAGTGCTCAGAACGTGACTTCTGGACCTGAATGCCAAAACATTCAAGAGATAAAGGTGATCAAAGCTGACCTATTTTGCATATCCATTTCTTTGTCAAAGGAAAAGATAAACAGAGATGTATATAATTTAAAAGCTTACAAATAGGATTATCAAACTATTTAAACATTTCTTGTAAACATTTGTATTTTATTCATTTTTTTTACCTTAAACATAAATTCCTGTTCTACATCATCTGAGGTTTTTGTATTGTACTCGCTATCGGTTGAGACACAACATGCCCTTGAATACATTGTAGGTGTTTTGGCTGATAAATGTACTAAAATGGGAATCAAATAGAAAAGTCAACATTTTAAAATGGTGCCACAAAGATGGTTGGAGGTTCACACATCAGAGCATGTTGACTTGAATGTGAATATCTGTTGTTTTTAAATTATACTGTCAATTCTCCATAGGAAACCAATTGAAATCATAGAAATATACATAATAGAATTGACATTTAAGTTGACATTTTATTCAAGAGCAGGTTGTGTGACAACCAATAGTGGGCACAACACCAAAATCTCAGATGATGCAAAGTAGGGTCTATGCAACAACATATGCAAATATGATTTATTTTAAATATTTTTGGGATAATTGAGGTTAAAATGGGTTTTCAAGAAATTATGAATTAGTTTGACAATCCTGTTTTGTAAGCTTTTAAATTATATCAAACTCAACTGTTTATATTTTCCATTGATGAAAACATGCATGTCTCATGGTATGGTGATGCAAAACTTTGAGCTCCTCTATCTCCGGAATGTTTTGGCATATAGGTAAAAAAAAAAAAAAAGTTACTTTCTCACCACGTCTTCCATGGGCTAACATGTTTGTAAATCGAAAGGGATGCTGTCAAATAGAGATTGAATTAAAATCGTTTTTTACCCCTATATCCCCCCCCCCCAATGGATGCCTCTGACTGCTCAGCATACTGTACTTCTGTCCATCCCCAGTCACAATACTTTTAGATGACTTCATGAATTTGTTCACCATTCTCTTTATAGGACTGCTACTCCTCTACATCTCATTGGCTAATACTATCAGCTGGAGTTACAAGAGCAATAACTGTACCCTTCTCACTATCTGAGCCTGATTCATACCCACAGCAACCTGATTGAATGTTAGCCACCAGAGTTGAATGACTCTTCCCAGCTCTGCTTCCGAACCCCCTTTGTGACACCGACACCCATCTGCTTTTTCCCAAGCCCACAATTAGCAATGGGCCCTATAGGCTATCCCGTGTGCACACAGTCACAGCCAAGTCCTGATGTAAGTTTGGCTAGGCCTAATGGACCTAATGATCTCAGTTTGTTTGTTAAAACCCCAGGATGTTTTCTGTTCCCAAGGTCAGAAGCTCTCAGAGAGTGCTTTGGGCCCCCTGGAGGGAGGGTAGGGGGATGGACAGAAGTACAGAGGGAGCGTCCTAAATGTCATCCTATTTCCTATATAGTGCATTACTTTTGACTAGGGCCCATAGGGATTAGTGTGCCATTTTGAACACAGTCAGAGTTGGAATAGTGTTTGCTACTCAGAGAAAGGCTATTGATCTTGTATGGAATGGGGAGTTTAAATTGACAAAAGCACAACTGTCAGAGGAGAGGATGAACTTAAGGTTGGTTTTCAGTTAAGTGTGGCTTCTTCTTTCCTCCATCGTATATCCCCAGATTTTTCACAAGTCTATAGTCTTCTCTTTTTAATCACTTCCTCTGTGGAAACAAAAGACTTAGAAAGGGCTTGAGGTGGTCCTGAGATGGTTGCCATAGATACAGGGCTGTAGAGAAAATGTTCTGTTCTTCCTATCCCTCCCTTGAAACTGATGACACCACCAGGCGTAAAGCTCCTCTCATCCTTCTCCACAGCCTCTCCTCCTCTCTCCACAGAGTTCAAAGACTGAGGGTTCCTCTCGCACTCCCAGTCTGCCCATCACTCCCCCCCCCACACCCCTTCTCTCGGAAGCGCTCCACTCGCTCTCTTTCTCTCTCTCTCTCTCTCTCGCTCTTTTAAATACATCTAAAACCAAAAGCATTGTATTTGTTTTAAAGCATTCTCTTAGGCCTAAACCTCAACTGGAGTTGTGCATAAAGTTGTGTGAAAAACCCAGCAGCGTTGCAGTTCTTGACACAAACCATTGCGCCTGGCACCTACTATCATGCCCCGTTCAAAGGTGCTTAAATATTTTGTCTTGCCCATTCACCCTGTTAAAATGGCTCACATACACAATCCATGTCTGTTGTCTCAAGGCTTAAAAATCCTTCTTTAACATGTCTCCTCCCCTTCATCTACACCGATTGAAGTGGATTTAACAAGTAACATTAATAAGGGATCTTAGCTTTCACCTTATCAGTATATGTACAGTACCAGTCAAACGTTTGGACACCTACTTATTCAAGGGTTTTTCTTTATTTTTACTAGAATAATAGTGAATACATCAAAACTATGAAAAACATACATTGGGGGGAACAAGTATTTGATACACTGCCGATTTTGCAGGTTTTCCCACTTACAAAGCATGTAGAAGTCTGTAATTTTTATCATAGGTACTCTTTAACTGTGAGTGAAAATCCAGAAAATCACATTGTATGATTTTTAAATAATTAATTTGCAGTTGCATGACATAAGTATTTGATACATCAGAAAAGCAGAACTTAATATTTGGTACAGAAACCTTTGTTTGCAATTACAGAGATCATACGTTTCCTGTAGTTCTTGACCAGATTTGCACACACTGCAGCAGGGATTTTGGCCCACTCCTCCATATAGAACTTCTCCAGATCCTTCAGGTTTCGGGGCTGTCGCTGGGCAATACGGCCTTTAGCTCCCTCCAAAGATTTCCTATTGGGTTCAGGTCTGGAGACTGGCTAGGCCACTCCAGGACCTTGAGATGCTTGCCCTGGCTGTGTGTTTCATGCTGGAAGACCCAGCCACGACCCATCTTCAATGCTCTTACTGAGGGAAGGAGGTTGTTGGCCAAGATCTCGCGATACATGGCCCCATCCATCCTCCCCTCAATACGGTGCAGTCGTCCTGTCCCCATTGCAGAAAAGCATCCCCAAAGAATGATGTTTCCACCTCCATGCTTCACGGTTGGGATGGTGTTCTTGGGGTTGTACTCATCCTTCTTCTTCCTCCAAACACGGCAAGTGGAGTTTAGACCAAAAAGCTCTATTTTTGTCTCATCAGACCACATCACCTTCTCCCATTCCTCCTCTGGATCATCCAGATGGTCATTGGCAAACTTCAGACGGGCCTGGACATGCGCTGGCTTGAGCAGGGGGACCTTGCGTGCGCTGCAGGATTTTAATCCATGACGGCGTAGTGTGTTACTAATGGTTTTCTTTGAGACTGTGGTCCCAGATCTCTTCAGGTCATTGACCAGGTCCTGCCGTGTAGTTCTGGGCTGATCCCTCACTTTCTTCATGATCATTGATGCCCCACGAGGTGAGATCTTGCATGGTGCCCCAGACCGAGGGAGATTGACCGTCATCTTGAACTTCTTCCATTTTCTAATAATTGCGCCAACAGTTGTTGCCTTCTCACCAAGCTGCTTGCCTATTGTCCTGTAGCCCATCCCAGCCTTGTGCAGGTCTACAATTTTATCCCTGATGTCCTTACACAGCTCTCTGGTCTTGGCCATTGTGGAGAGGTTGGAGTCTGTTTGATTGAGTGTGTGGACAGGTGTCTATTATACAGGTAATGAGTTCAAACAGCTGCAATTAATACAGGTAATGAGTGGAAAACAGGAGGGCTTCTTAAAGAAATACTAACAGGTCTGTGAGAGCCGGAATTCTTACTGGTTGATAGGTGATCAAATACTTATGTCATGCAATAAAATGCAAATTAATTATTTAAAAATCATACAATGTGATTTTCTGGATTTTTGTTTTAGATTCCGTCTCTCACAGTTGAAGTGTACCTATGATAAAAATTACAGACCTCTACATGCTTTGTAAGTAGGAAAACCTGCAAAATCGGCAGTGTATCAAATACTTGTTCTCCCCACTGTATATGGAGTCATGTAGTAGCTAAAAAAGTGTTAAACAAATCAAAATATATTTGATATTTGATATTCTTAAAAGTAGCCAACCTTTGCCTTGATGACAGCGTTGCAAACTCAATCAATCAATCACATTTATTTATAAAGCCCTTTTTACATCAGCCAATGTCACAAAGTGCTATACAGAGCCCAGCCTAAAACCCCAAGCAATGCAGATGTAGAAGCACGAAGCATGGTGGCTAGGAAAATTCCCTCAAAAGGCAAAAACCTAGGAAGAAACCTAGAGAGGAACCAGGCTCTGAAGGGTGGCAAGTCCCCTTCTGGCTGTGCCGCGTGGAGATTATAACAATACATGGCCATTAAGGCCAGATCTTTCTCCAAGATGTTCAAATGTTCATAGATGACTAGCAGGCTCAAATAATAATAACAGTGGTTGCAACAGGTGCAGTTGAAGTCGGAGGTTTACATACACCTTAGCAAATACATTTAAACTCAGTTTTTCACAATTCCTGACATTTAATCCTAGTAAAAATTCCCTGTTTTAGTTCAGTTAGGATCACCACTTTATTTTAAGAATGTGAAATGTCAGAATAATAGTATAGAGTGATTTATTTCAGCTTTTATTTCTTTCATCACATTCCCAGTGGATCAGAATTTTACATACACTCAATTAGTATTTGGTAGCATTGCCTTTAAATTGTTTAACTTGGGTCAAAAGTTTCGGGTAGCCTTCCACAAGCTTCCCCCAATACGTTGGGTGAATTTTGGCCCATTCCTCCTGACAGAACTGGTGTAACTGAGTCAGGTTTGTAGGCCTCTTTGCTCGCACACA
This sequence comes from Thymallus thymallus, assembly GCA_023634145.1. Taxonomy (NCBI): domain Eukaryota; kingdom Metazoa; phylum Chordata; class Actinopteri; order Salmoniformes; family Salmonidae; genus Thymallus; species Thymallus thymallus. The sequence continues at coordinate 28,711,084 of CM042410.1, read as the reverse complement.
ATATTTCAGTTCTGCCCAAACATTTTCCTTAGGATTGAGGTCAGGGCTTTGTGATGGCGACTCCAATACCTTGACTTTGTTGTCCTTAAGCCTTTTTGCCACAACTTTGGAAGAATGCTTGGGGTCATTGTCCATTTGGAAGACCCATTTGCGACCAAGCTTTAACTTCCTGGCTGATGTCTTGAGATGTTGCTTCAATATATCCACATAATTTTCCTTCCTCATGATGCCATCTATTTTGTGAAGTGCACCAGTCCCTCCTGCAGCCAAGCACCACCACAACATGATGCTGCCACCCCCGTGCTTCACGGTTGGAATGGTGTTCTTCGGCTTGCAAGCCTCCCCCTTTTTCCTCCGAACATAACGATGGTCATTATGGCCAAATAGTTCTATTTTTGTTTCATCAGATCATAGGATCTTTGTCCCCATGTGCAGTTGCAAACCGTAGTCTGGCTTTTTTATAGAGGTTTTGGTGCAGTGGCTTCTTCCTTGCTTAGCGGTCTTTCAGGTTATGTCGATATAGGACTCGTTTTACTGTGGATATAGATACTTTTGTACCTGTTTCCTCCAGCATCTTCACAAGGTCCTTTGCTGTTGTTCTGGGATTGATTTGCACTTTTCACACCAAAGTACGTTCATCTCTAGGAGACAGAACGCCTCTCCTTCCTGATCGATAAGATGGCTGCGTGGTCCCATGGTGTTTATACTTGCGTACTATTGTTTGTACAGATGAACGTGGTACGTTCAGGCGTTTGGAAATTGCTCCCAAGGATGAACCAGACTTGTGGAGGTGTAGAATTCTTGGCTGATTTCTTTAGATTTTCCCATCATGTCGAGCAAAGAGGCACTGAGTTTGAAGGTAGGCCTTGAAATACATCCACAGGTACACCTCCAATTGACTCAAATTATGTCAATTAGCCTATCAGAAGCTTCTAAAGCTATGAATACATTTTCTGGAATTTTCCAAGCTGTTTAAAGGCACAGTCAACTGTATGTAAACTTCTGACCCACTGGAATTGTAATATAGTGAAATAATCTGTCTGTAAACAATTGTTGGAAGAATTACGTGTCATGCACAAAGTAGATGTCCTAACCGACTTATAGTTAACATAGTAGTTAACATGAAATCTGTGGAGTGGTTGAAAAATGAGGTTTAATGACTTCAACCTAAGTGTGTGTAAACTTCAGACTTCAACTGTAAGTACATCAGGAGTAAATGTCACTTGGCTTTTCATAGCGGGGCATTTAGATGTTGAAATAGCAGGTGCGGTGGAGAGAGTTTAAAACAGCAGGTCTGGGACAATGTGGCACGTCCGGTGAACAGGTCAGGGTTCCATAGCTGCAGGCAGAAGAGTTGAAACTGGTGCAGCAGCACGAACAGGTGGACTGGGGACAGCAAGGAGTCATCAGGCCAGATAGTCCTGAGGCATGGTCCTGGGGCTCAGGTCATCCGGGAGGGGAGGGAGAGCAAGAGAATTAGAGGGAGCATACTTAAATTCACACAGGACACCGGATAATAACACCAGATATAACAAACTGACCCTAGCCCCCTGGCACAAATATATGTTTTTTTTTTATCTGTTATTTAAAGCTTAACTTGCTTTTTGCCTGAGTAACCTCTGGCTGCAGAGAATTCCATGATGACATAGCTCTGTATATAACTGAGTGACGCATTAAATCGGTTGCAAGCTCTTGGCATTCTCTCAACCAGCTTCACCTGGAATGCTTTTCCAACAGTCTCTCTGGAGTTCCCAGCGAGAGTTGTCATCATGGAATTCTCTGCCACCAGTTACTCAAGCAAAAAACAAGTTAAGCTTTAAACAACAGATAAAAAAAAAATATATATATATTGTATCATAGCGCATCTCCTCTTTCTCCAGATCTAATTTAACTGATATGTATATATCAATAGTTTGTAAATAGCATTTTTTTGGTCTATTGGTGTCTTTGCTATATATAACTAATTGTAATGTATTTAATGTACAATCTTATGTTGTTCTTGTTTGTAACTGTTCTGTACTTTGTCAGGTGTTTGTACTTTTCATGTGGAGCCCAGAAAGAGTAGCTGCTGCCTGTGCAGTAGGTAATGGGGATCCTAATAAACTAACATAAACTCTCCCTCACTCCATCTCTCTCTCTCTCTGGCTGACATCTGATGCCCCAGAAGAGCAAATGGAGGCGACATGAATATTGCATTTTCTTTTCTATTATTTCTCTATTTTCTTTCTCTGCTTTGTTGGGAAGTAATCCTTTCACCTGTTGTTTACGAGGCATGTGACGAATACGATTTGATTTGATTTGAGACTATGCTCTATTTTGATAAGGTTGCTGATCTCTCAGGATTTGAGGTCTTTGTGACATGGGGATTGTCAAAGTGAGGTACACTCGGATGGAGATGGGGGCATGAGATGACAAATATGTCTGTTCATTTGTGAGTACTGTGCATAATAGGTTGTCACAGTCACTCAGCCACAACAGGGTTGCAGTACACTGCAGGATGTGGGGCTCTTTGTTTGTGATGATTGACATATCAAACTAAAATATTTTTTCCCCATTTGTGACAAAACCTCTTTAGAAGGGACTGAAGCGAAACACTATCTTCAAGGTCCTTGACTGCTCCAGCCCCACCCCCTGACCTCCACTCCCTGAACACCCCAGAATGCCCCCATTCATCTTGATGCCACGATTTATCAACAGCCATCACAGAGCACAATCCCAAGTGGCTCCCTGAGACCAATTTATTAGTATTTTAGCACCAGTCTGAGCATGGGCCGAACATGAAAAGGCTAGCTCACCAGGAGGATTGGACTGGAGAAGGGACAGAGTTGATGAGAAGGGGAAATGAGAGAAGAGGGGGGAGTGGGAGAGGAGAGGAGACCGGGAGAGGGGAGGGAGGGAGAAGACAGTGAAAGAAGAGAGAAGGAGAAAGTGAGAGGTGCTTCATAAGTGGATGTGAAATGAAGAATAAATGGGACCACGTTCAAAGTTGTTTTTGATGTCCATCAATCTCCCAGAGGGCCGAGCAGCGGGGTTTGTAGCTGCGTCTCTTTGTCCTGCGTGTCCCGCTGTGAACCTCGTGTTGGCTCCACTCCACAGGGGCCACCCGTTGTGACCAAAAACAAAATCACTACAAAAATCCCATCAAATGTCCAGACCTCACTGAAGTTAGTTTTTCCAATCTCTCTATAGACTATTTCCTCAGTCCTACACCATTTTGAGAGATTGAGTTATCTACCCAGTTTTACTCAGTTTTACAATGTCCAGGAACTGCCTTGTGCGTCATGATCTTAACATTTGTATAGTAGTCTATAGGCTACTTGATTGAATTCTACTGGACAGTTTGAACTGAACACATCCTCCCTGGTGGAGTCTTCCTATCGAGTGTGAGGGTGTGATAGTCTAGGTGTTGTCAAGTCTGGTCCCAGATCTGTTCGGGGACTAGGTGTAGGTTCTGACAGACGGGGTTAGGTGTAGTCTACTGTACTGCAGTGTATGTTCCTCTCCCCCTGCCTCCTCTTCCCATCCCTCCCTCCTCTCCCCATCCTTCCCTCCTTTCCCCATCCCTCCCTCCTCTCCCCATCCCTCCCTCCTCTCCCCACCCCTCCCTCCCTCCTCTCCCTATGCTTCCCCCCTTTTCCTCCTGCATCCCTCCTTGGGTCAGTCCAGATTGCTAAGATTCTGGTCTCTGATTGCCCCATGTGGTGGTTTTTGTCCCATCCATCGCAGCGGGAGACCCAGGCGGTTCAGTCCCTTTGTGTAGTGCTACGGGGGGTTAGCAAGGACAGAGCTGCAGTGACGGGACTGCTTGTTAACCACACGCTTTAGTCACAGGAGCAATCCACAGCCATGTTTAGAGAGCAGAGAGGCACTGGCCCTACTGCTGCTGACAATCCACAGGCTTGACAGAGATGGCTGAAGTGGGTGTGGCGGGTGACCGTGAGCAGGAACCAGAGATGGAGAGTAGATGATGGGGGGTCGGTCTCAATCCACAAAGGATGCTTGAATCCGGTCTCAAATGGGATTCCGTTTTCAGTTAGGCTATCTGGGAAGGTATGTGCCTTTTGCAAGGCATACAGCATTCCATTGCGAGATACAGCTTTTGATTGCCGATAGTGGCCGACCTGCCTATACTGTGGCCCCTCCCCTCTCTCTCCGTCCCTCGCTAGCTCGCTATGAAAGATGTGAGTGTTTGTGTTCTCGGAAGTACGGCAACTAATCAGTCTCCTCCGTTACAAAAATACTAAATCCTAGTGGAATCAAATCATCCAGAAATGGGAGTCGACACCGGGAGTCTACTCTCCACCACTACCTCATCGTTTGGATTAATGGTAGAGAAAGGCAAGGGACAGCAGTCCTGTATGGCAACACCTCGAGAAAGAATTGCAAACCAGAATTTAAGTAGAGTAATGGTAGTACAGGTGCAATGCTTAACCATCTGGAAAGGGACACCCCATGAGACCCAAACTGTTGCTGGAAGCAGCACAGCTACATTGTGAATTCACATGGGATTTTGATTTGAAAATGGCAGTTTAAACGTTAAGAAAAAAGTTGTCACATCCCTAGCAGGGAGTTATAGCACCATAATCTCCACATTCTCCTGGTAATGCCTGTTAAAACCCCCCAGAGTAGATTGATGCGCTCGCAGGTCATATGTGACATCTGTTTGAATATTGAATAGCTCCCTGTGTGTTTATGCTAGAGACTTACCTTTTCTTGTAGTGGCTGCAGCTCAATCCTATCTTTCCACCAATATAAAGTGTGTGCCTATTCCATAACTTGTGATCAGGATCAGGACAAGAAAAGCATTCCAAAATAGTCTGTAAAACCTGAACTGTTTGAGCTAGCAACTTGTCGAAAGAGGAGACTCTCACGATCACGACAGTGTCGTTTGTTTTGCTCTATGACATCCACAAGCTTTACGGAAGTCGTCTGCACTTTCAGATACCCACATCCTAATTTATGAATGTGTTATTCAATGCGTTTTTATGGGCTATAGCAGTAAAAACATTTTTTGGGGGGTGGGATATCCAATTGCTATCTCATCACTGCAACTCCCCAACTGGCTCGGGAGAGGCGAAGGTAGAGTCATGCGTCCTCCGAAACATGACACGCACTTCTTAACACCCACCCGCTTAACCCGGAAGCCAGCCGCACCAATGTGTCGGAGGAAACAGTCAGCCTGCAGGCACCCGGCCCGCCACAAGGAGTTGCTAGAGTGCGATAAGCCAAGTAAATATAGATTTTATATTTGAGATTCTTCAAAGTAGCCACCCTTTGCCTTGATGACAGCGTTGCACACTCTTGGCATTCTCTCAACCAGCTTCATGAGGTAGTTACCTGGAATGCATTTCAATTAACAGGTGTGCCTTGTTAAAAGTTAATTTGTGGAATTTATTTCCTTCTTAATGCATTTGAGCCAATCAGTTGTGTTGTGACAAGGTATGGGTGGTATACAGAAGATACCCCAAAAAGACCAAGTGCATATAGCAAGCAAAGAGAAACGACAGTCCATCATTACTTTAAGACATGAAGGTCAGTCAATTCGGAACATTTCAAGAACTTCAAGTGCAGTCGCAAAAACCATCAAGCGCTATGATGAAACTGGCTCTCATGAGGACTGCCACAGGAAAGGACGACCCAGAGTTACATCTGCTGCAGATGATAAGTTCATTGGAGTTACCAGCCTTAGAAATTCATGGTCAAATTGCTGCAAATAAACCACTACTAAAGGACACCAAAAAGAAGAAGAGACTTCCTTGGGCCAAGAACATGAGCAACGGACATTAGACCGGTGGAAATCTGTCCTTTGGTCTGATTAGTCCAAATCTGTGTCTTTGTGAGATGCAGAGTAGGTGAACAGATGATCTCTGCATGTGTGGTTCCCACCGTGAAGCATGGAGAAGGAGGTGTGATGGTGCTTTTCTGGTGACACTGTCAGTGATTTATTTTGAATTCAAGGCACACTTAACCAGCATGGCTATCACAGTATTCTGCAGATATGCCCTCCATCCAGTTTGCGCTTAGTTAATTTTTTTATTTATCATTTATTTAACTAGGCAAGTCAGTTAAGAACAAATTATTATTTACAATGACAGCTCACATTGTTCTACACGGTCAGCCATAGTAGTACAGTGCCCCTGGAGCAAATTAGGGTTAAGTGCCTTGCTTAACGGCACATCGGAAGGTTTTTCCACCTTGTCGGCTCGGATATTCGAACCAGAAACCTTTTACTTACTGGCCCAACGCTCTAACCCCAAGCTACCTGCCGCCCCTTAGTGGGGCTATCATTTGTTTTTCAACAGGACAATGACCCAAAACACACCTCCAAGTTGTGTAAGAGCTATTTGACCAAGAAGGACAGTGATGGAGTGCTGCATCAGATGACTTGGCCTCCACAATTACCCAACCTCAATCCAATTGAGATGGTTTGGGATGAGTTGGACCGCAGAGTGAAGGAAAAGCAGCCATCAAGTGCTCAGCATATGTGGGTACTCCTTCAAAACTGTTGGAAAAGCATTCCAGGTGACTTCCTCATGAAGCTGGTTTAGAGAATGCCAAGAGTGTGCAAAGCTGTCATCAAGGCAAAGGGTGTCTACTTTGAATAATTTCATATATTAAATATATTTTGATTTGTTTAACACTTTTTTGGTTACTACATGATTCCTAATGTGTTATTTCATAGTTTGGATGTCTTCTATTATTCTACAATGTAGAAAATAGTACAAATAAAGAAAAACCCTGGAATGAGTATGTGTGTCAAAAATGTTGACTGCCACTATATATTTTCGTACCTACAGGCGTCCTAAAATTCCAAATCAATTAGCTAAATGACCCATGGTATGACCATCTAAAAAAAAATCTTGATTGATTAGATTTATCAATAACGTTCAGTGTCCCACTGCCACAGCCCTGCCAGTCAATTTATAAACTTTATCTCCCCTTGAAAAAAAGTGTCTACAATATTTCCCCATACTACTAAGCTAGCATTTGGTTTGCAAAAGTTGGGGTTTGTCTAAACCTTGCTGTCTGATGTAGGAGTGATTGTGAGACAGAGAGCGAGAGAGAGAGAGGTAGATAGAGAAAGAGAGTCCTCCTTACATGTGTCTTAATGAGTAATCGCCACACCGGGCTAGCCTGGCCTCTTTACTGCATTAGCTCTCGTTCGTCATATGGAGGAAAAGCAATAAGAACGTTCTGTGTGTAGAATCACTCCTTCCGAATGCAACCCCTGTCCTGTCCTCTCTACACCTGCTGGGACTTGGAAATTGGAGAGAAAGATCAGCCGTTTGATTGGCCAATAGTTCGTACACAATCCGGAGGCCATTTCGGATGTCCCATGAGTCTTCTTTTTCTACCCTTTAATGGACGATTCGATTCGCTCCCCAGATTGGAGAGAGAACCACCAAGCACAACTGAGCAGCCAAATGTAGCAATTCTTGTCTTAGAGCCTAACGAGAGCCTTGCTCTTAACATTGCCTGCCAACTGTGCTGTATTATAAAACTTCTGTCCTTTTTTTGTTTATTTGTATTTATTTATTTGTGTAAAATTGTTTTACATGTATTTGTGTAAAATTGTTGTCCTTTCACACGTTATTTTAGTTTTCTGCCAGCCTATCTTCTGTCTCTTCTTTGTGACTCATCTGTTTGTTAGAAGGTGGACATTTTGTAGAGACTGAAGGAGCCATCTGTCTGTCTGTGAATTTGGTTGGCCATTTTTCAGACGGTGGACTATTTTTTTGAGGGGGTGGGGGGGGGGGCTGGTAGACTTTGATGGGCATAGATAAAGGCGGACTTAGATAAAGGCAGCGTTTACAACAATAGTGCTTTTGCAGTCCTGAATTGCTGCGGCAGGCTTCAGGGAGTTGTTGAGGGAGGGAGGGAGGGAGGGAGAGAGGGGGACAGAGAGAAGAAAGACGGATGGACGGTGGAGAGTTGTTATCTCCAGTCTCTCTCGCTGAGCGGAGCTTGTCATCCACGGAGGCAGTTTACATGTATAATTACAGGGTCTCTGAATGACTGTAATGAGAGAAAGATGGAAGGACAGAACAACAACGACAGAGAGAGTAGGAAGCGAGAGAACCATTTTGAAATCGTTCCATGGTCGAGACATGATTGCTGTATAAACACCACCAATAGGCAACAGCCCAATAGAAACTAAAGCAATTGCAAACAGACTGTGTTGTCACATCAGATTGTTCATTTTCTGCCTCACAGTGAGATTGAACCTTTTGCTGACAAGACTCTCTCTCTCTCTCTCGTTCCCTCCCTCCCTTCCATCCTTCCTTCCTTTTTCTCTAGGTGATAGAAGAGAAGTGTCGCTGTGCGGTGGGCAGTATCCTGAGTGAGGGCGATACTAGGCCCAGTGAGGAGCTCCAACAGCTCTATGAGAAGTTTGGTTTCCGTGTCTTCAGCTTCCCAGAGGTCACCCACGTAGTCAGCGCCTCATTTCCCCACAGGACACCCCTGTCAATCTTCTTCGGGGTGCAGAGAGTCTACCCCCAGCTGGACAGCTACGTCAAGGTAATAATAAACAGTATGACTGACTGCCTTCTGTTTTCTCCTCCGCCCCTCACCCCTTTATCCATGTTCTCCTCTATTCGTCCCTATCCATCCTTATCTATGCTGTCCTGTCCTCTACCCTAAGAACCATCCATTCCCTAGGCAAAGTCCTCAATGTTTACTCCAGCCCTTAGCCCAACACTCCCCATCCCTCCCTTGTATCCACTGAGTCAGTACAGCGGTGGGCCTGGGGCTGCTGGGAAAGTGAGTCATTGCGGAGTCTGAGTCGTTGGTTTCTCAAGGATTAATTAGGTAGCATTCTGGTACAGGTGGCATCACCATGGGCAGCCAGCAACCATAGCAACGCTGAGCTCCTGGTAAAGGTGTTTGTGTGTGTGCGTGTGTGCAAGTGAATGTCTGCCTCCCCTGCCACATTCCCTGCCTGGCAATGCCATCTGCCCTCGGCCTGATGCTGCTAAAGCCTGGCCAGAGTCACTCAGTGGCACTTGACCCATCTGTATAATTTGCTTTGGACTCTGACAAATTATTTTCGTTACATCTAAGGACATAAGTTCTGTCTTTGATACTTTATGAGGCTGGAGGTGTCAAATATGTTTCAGTCTTATGTTGCAACATTTTTAATATATATTTTTTTACATGGGATATAAGTACAGACTGAGGAACAATGAGAAAGTAATTCTGATTTGAAAGTTGATAAACTTGTAACCACACTTTTGCAAAAGTATCCGTTTAATATTTAACTGTAGAGCTCTTTGTCTACGCCCATTCAGCATCATTCACACCCTCTTAAGCCCTGCCCATCTGTTGAAGGATTCACATGTGAGGCCATGTGCTAAACAGAGTGAAAAAGGTAGTGTATTTCACATTTTCATGAAATGCAATAGATGCAGGTAATCACCACCAGACACACCTGGCTAACTCGATGGGTCATGTAATAATCTTGTAAAGTGGAGTCTTTTAGACATGTAGCTAGCTAGCTAAACAATTAACCATAATCCCAACCCATACAGTAGTACTATAAAATGCAAACGGATTGTCATAGCTAGCCACCATGCATGAAATGCTGTAGTATGAATCTGTAGGTAGCTAAAGGTAACCAACTACAGTAAGTTTAATGTTAGCTAGCTAGCTAACATTAGTCTATAACTAGCAATGCAAATGGCTTCCTGAGATATGAATAATATTACTACACAGATCATATAGCTAGCTAACAGTACGCATTCACTTGCAATGAAAAAACTTTCTACACAAAATTAGAAATGTATAATATCTGAAAATGTAACTAGACTGTTGCCTGTATACATGGGTGAACGCTTCACGGCAGACTGAAACCCCTTTATCTAATTAAGACGTCCTGTGTCATTTCTTTTTTGTTTATACAGCTTGTTTGCCCCCTTTGTGCCAAGTTACTCCAGTTCACACCGACTGTGTGCAATGCCATAAGAATCCCAAAATGTTTCTCCCTCTCTGTCAATCTCCTTCTCATACTCTGCTTCTACCGGGCGTTCCGCTGATTTCAAAACTCGGTCAACGTCTTCCTTGACAATGATATTGTTGATCGCCGTTTCTTCCCCATCACTGTCATCAGAAGACTGCAATGTCTGGTTCAATTAAAATGTTTTTACTTATTTCAGGGATTTCCTAATCGTCTGATTTTATTTTCAGTCAGAGAAAGTCAGCATGGCACGATCGTCCACCAGAAAGTAGTCAGTCACAACGTTTCCCCACCGATCTTTGTCAATAGCACCTGCTAAATTCAGGGCAGCAATGTTGTTGAGAATAGTAGCAACACTTTTGCAGTTCTCACTGTCTACTATCTCTTTGAAAAAAGCTGTGGTAGCAAGTATTATCTACACATACTGAGCAGCTATAGACAGAAGCGTGCTACATGGCTCATCTCTCGGCATTTCCATCCCATCCATTATCTCAGCCAATCGTGGCTAGGCTCGTAATTTAACCATTTTATTTGTATTTACGGATGGCATACACATTTGTTATTAAGGCACATGAAAGTCCCAGAAGGCATTTCTGTCCCAAAACTAATTTTGTTAAAATAAAAACGCCTCTCCTATGAAGTAGTGACAAGCGACATATGCCTAGCTTCCTGAAACGGGTCACATATGATTGCTGTCTATTTAATCCTCTGTCTATGAGTCATTGTACAGTTCCTAGTTTTAGTGCTAAACCAGTCTTTCCTGGGTTTTTTATATAGAATTTTTTGGTCAACAGAGTGGGTGAAAGGTGAACTCTGAGTGTTGAAAAACGTTGAGGGAAATAGAACAATTTAGTCTAGGCTATACAGTAGTAGGTGTGAGGGATTGTATTTATTTGGGTGAGTGTGTGTATTTGCGTGCTGTGAGTTGGTGTGTGTATTTGCGTGCTGTGATTTGGTGTCTGTATTGTGTACCAAACTAATTTTGATTAACGAGTTCCTGTCCATTAATAACCTCTAGTGACAGTGGGTGTTTGCAGTGGCGGCCTAAAGAAGACATACAGTGGGGAGAACAAGTATTTGATACACTGCCGATTTTGCAGGTTTTCCCACTTACAAAGCATGTAGAAGTCTGTCATTTTTATCATAGGTACTCTTCAACTGTGAGTGACGGAATCTAAAACAAAAATCCAGAAAATCACATTGTATTATTTTTAAGTAATTAATTTGCATTTTATTGCATGACATAAGTATTTGATACATCAGAAAAGCAGAACTTAATATTTGGTACAGAAACCTTTGTTTGCAATTACAGAGATCATACGTTTCCTGTAGTTCTTGACCAGGTTTGCACACACTGCAGCAGGGATTTTGGCCCACTCCTCCATCCAGATCCTTCAGGTTTCGGGGCTGTCGCTGGGCAATACAGACTTTCAGCTCCCTCCAAAGATTTTCAATTGGGTTCAGGTCTGGAGACTGGCTAGGCCACTCCAGGACCTTGAGATGCTTCTTACGGAGCCACTCCTTAGTTGCCCTGGCTGTGTGTTTCGGATCGTTGTCATGCTGTAAGACCCAGCCACGACCCATCTTCAATGCTCTTACTGAGGGAAGGAGGTTGTTGGCCAAGATCTCGCGATACATGGCCCCATACATCCTCCCCTCAATACGGTGCAGTTGTCCTGTCCCCTTTGCAGAAAATTATCCCCAAAGAATGATGTTTCCACCTCCATGCTTCACGGTTGGGATGGTGTTCTTGGGGTTGTACTCATCCTTCTTCTTCCTCCAAACACGGCGAGTGGAGTTTAGACCAAAAAGCTCTATTTTTGTCTCATCAGACCACATGACCTTCTCCCATTCCTCCTCTGGATCATCCAGATGGTCATTGGCAAACTTCAGATGGGCCTGGACATGTGCTGGCTTGAGCAGGGGGACCTTGCGTGCACTGCAGGATTTTAATCCATGACGGCGTAGTGTATTACTAATGGTTTTCTTTGAGACTGTGGTCGCAGCTCTCTTCAGGACATTGACCAGGTCCTGCCGTGTAGTTCTGGGCTGATCCCTCACTTTCCTCATGATTATTGATGCCCCACGAGGTGAGATCTTGCATGGTGCCCCAGACCGAGGGAGATTGACAGTCACCTTGAACTTCTTCCATTTTCTAATAATTGCGCCAACAGTTGTTGCCTTCTCACCAAGCTGCTTGCCTATTGTCCTGTAGCCCATCCCAGCCTTGTGCAGGTCTACAATTTTATCCCTGATGTCCTTACACAGCTCTCTGGTCTTGGCCTTTGTGGAGAGGTTGGAGTCTGTTTGAGTGTGTGGACAGGTGTCTTTTATACAGGTAACGAGTTCAAACAGGTGCAGTTAATACAGGTAATGAGTGGAGAACAGGAGGGCTTCTTAAAGAAAAACTAACAGGTCTGTGAGAGCCGTAATTCTTACTGGTTGGTAGGTGATCAAATACTTATGTCATGCAATAAAATGCAAATTAATTATTTAAAAATCATACAATGTGATTTTCTAAATTTTTGTTTTAGATTCCGTCTCTCACAGTTGAAGTGTACCTATGATATAAATGACAGACCTCTACATGCTTTGTAAGTAGGAAAACCTGCAAAATCGGCAGTGTATCAAATACTTGTTCTCCCCACTGTATGCCTACTACAGTGTATTCACTTATTGTGACATTTTAAAATCATACATGTTTCCTATCCACCTCATGAACTAAGCCTGAATGTTGGTGAAAGAATGGAATTCACTTTAATTTCAATGTATTATTCAATGTGAAATGCATTTCAATGTATTATTCAATGTAAAAATGAATTTCAATGTATTATTCAATGTAAAATGCATGTCAATGTATTATTCAATGTAAAATGCATGTCAATGTATTATTCAATGTCAAATGTTTCTTTGGGTATTTCACATTCCTATCCATCATGCTTGCAGATTTTGTGTGTGTGTGTGTGTGTGTGTGTGTGTGTGTGTGTGTGTGTGTGTGTGTGTGACATCATCATTATGAAAGACAGCTTTTCTGTCTCCACTGACTCTCAGTACCCCACTTTAATTCCTGAAATATGCCGTGTAGTAAGTTGTTTTGTATCTGGTCATGCTTGTAAGAGGAGAGCAAGATAATGAGAATCTCCCGTAGACTTTTTCGGTGATGCAATCGCATCTTTTTCTCTTTTTGTTAAAAGCCGGACATGATTAGTTTAATTTGTGTTCTGCTTTTTCTCTCGTTTATCTTTACCGGTGATAGGCTACAGTATTCAAAGTTATATTTTTAAGAGCCTCTTGAAAACCAAACATTGCATAAAAACCTTGTTACATAAATTTTATTTGATCCATTATCCTTGAAAAAAATGTAGCCTTGATTCAGATTCAATTTGATGTCAAGTGGCAGAGCGTATTGTGTGGCCAACCACTGATGTTCTGTGTGCTTCTTCACACACACTTCGTTAGCTTTTTAATTTTGGTCAAGATGCAAGGGGATCCTCATGGCAACGAATCAAAACACAATGTAGTGAGTGGACATCAACTCCTGGAGAGGGAGAATGGTGCGAAACACTAGTGCTGCTAATGTTTTATTAATGAGTAATGAATGTGTAATAAACAACACTGCAACATATAATGCCCTGTGGTGTTTGACCATGCAGGTTACACAGACACGTACCACACACACACACAGAGTTGATGACCCCGCTGGGTAACATTATCCTCACTAGACTCATAGTGACTGGCTGTTTGCATTTGCCAGTTAGCTGATATAGCCCCTTGGCTGATATAGCCCTTTTTTAAACTATTTACAACACAGCCTGCCCCAGAAAGCAGCCCAGCACCCTCTGTACTTATTACATGCTCTTCCATATCACATCTTTGTACCCTGGGCCCAATCCAATATCCACACTGCCACGAGTCACGACCATCACTCATTCTGCCTCCGTTACGCTGACCAACAGTCTGTTTTTAGCTCCTCTCTCTCTCTCTCTCTCTCTCGTGTGTGTGTGTGTGTGTGCGTGCGTGCGTGCGTGCGTGCGTGCGTGCGTGCGCAGTGTTTCCCCTAGGATTTCTTCCAGCAGCAGTGGCAAAGGTAGCGGGGGGTTCTGGGCGCATGACCCAGAGGAGATTTTGTTTGTAGAACGACTGAAAAGGTCACTTATGCATTTAAAAGTAAATGATGTTGACACCATCTGACATATAACTGATGTGTGCCACAGCACTGTAGGGAGATGATGAGGAGCAAGCGGTGGCTGTACACTCCTGGCTCTGTAACTTGTTACTCTTGTTAATCTTAAAGGGATAGTGCAAGATTTAGGCCATCAAGCACTTTTTCAACTTACTCTGAGTCAGATGAACTCATGGATACTATTTTTATATTTGCATGCAGTTTGCAGCTTTTTATAACTTGTCAGAATTTTTTGGGACACTCAAATACCACATGAATACACATTAGACTTGCTTTAAAGTGCAAAAGGCTCTTTGCACCCCATGACAAAATGCATAGAATTGCAGGAAATAAGCTTTAAACTTCCAAATTGTTCTCCACCAACAAGAGGTGTGTTAACAGTTTGTGTCATGATCAGTGCTACACACCACATGAGCCTGAACAGAGGCAAACACGAGGACCATAGAAATAGACGTGGTGCGGGGGGCCCCGTGTCAAAAGGTTTGGGAACCCCTGGTCTACATGCTAGCTGTACCTATAGACTTCCAGTCATTGCTCTAAATCTTGTTAGCAACTTCCTTCAAACTGCGTGCAGAGACAAAGAAATGGTATCCTTGACTTCATCTGGCTTAATGGCCAACATCTCGCACTATCCTTTTAAAAGCACATCTCAAAAGTAATAGGCTATATTTTAAATATATAATACCTTTGTCAACAATAGTCAGCAACAGAATTTGTGTGTGTATGTGTGACACTGTACCGCTGATGGGTCCTGCTCTTATGACCTTCAGGGCTTCTTCATCTTTGATGGCTCCCCTGTCTCCTGCCCTCTGTAACCCTCCACTGTGTGTGTGTCCACATCCTGACCCTGTTAGCCTCCACTGGCCTCCATCACAACTGTAAAGAGTGCTGAGTGTCTGGGGACTTGGGGATCTGACTGAGGTGTGTGTGTGTGTGTGTGTGTGTGTGTGTGTGTGTGTGCACGCTCGCAGCAACAGCCAGAGGTTGTGCCATGCCGAGGCCTAGCGTGGCCCATCCATCCTCCCAGTGGTGTTAAATGTATTATCCACTATCAGGTCCCTCTCCCAGGAGTGTACTTCCAGTGCAGACTCTTAACAGTGGAAGGAAGGAGACAAGTCCACCAGTCCAGTGCAACACCTGGCCAGGGCTTATATACAATACAATCTCTTGAACCTTACACCTCATTTTCTTTTCTGCACAATACGATTTTCTCTGTTGGAATGTCCACACACTAGCATACTACTCAGAATGAAGCAATGCCGTGGCCAGGCATTGTAAGTGGTATGATAGTACGGACATTTTAACATAGCCAATGTCTCTTATCTCTGTCTATTTGGAGGTAGGCTATTTGATTATGATCTGCCATTCAATATCCCTCTTCACAATATATAAGTATCAGTAAGACCTCTCCTGTTTTGAATTGCAAACTCCAAGGGGGTATGATAGGCTGGCTGGGCTGTAGCCCAATGTCTCGTACTCCTGCACATTGACTTGGTACTGGTAATCCCTGTATATTGCCATGTCTCGTACTCCTGCACATTGACTTGGTACTGGTATTCCCTGTATATAGCCATGTCTCGTACTCCTGCACATCGACTTGGCACTGGTATTCCCTGTGTATAGCCATGTTATTTTTTACTCGTTATTGTTAGTCGTTATTCAGTGTGTATTTACTCCTCGTGTCACTATTTATATTTGTAATCTGTATCTTTAACTCTGCGTTGTTGGTAAAGGACCTGTAAGTAAACGTTGTTAGTCTACAGCATGTGACAAATAACATTTGATTTGATGACAATTGAAAAGAGCTGTCTGTTCAATAGGCACGTTGCTGTCTGCTCAGTGGAGTAATTGTCTCTTCCTTTCTGTTGCATCCAACTGAGCTACGCTTTTAGACCGGAACACTCTGGCTGTCATACATGTGAGAAAATGAGGGGGTTTTCTTAGCAGAGTGATATTGCTTAGAATGTCAGTGATAAATAGTGAGGATTATATGGCCAGAAGGGCACAGGAGAGACGAGTCCAGTCTACGCCACATGCGGTGGTCTGGTCTGTGTACTGATTTGTTACGTGGTCATGATATTCTGATGCGTTTTGAAATATCATATCTATTCTTATCATAGAGCAACACATACAGGGATGGATGAAAGTCAACTTCTCATAACCAGCATGCATGGGTAATATGGGATAGGCTTACTGTATATAGGAAAAACATGCAATAAAATGTCACCATGACATTTCATTTGATCACTGCACCTCTGGTACTAATATTAGATATTATACAGATAGTAATAGTACATCTTGGAGATGGCAATATTCAATTGTGACGGGAAATAGTAGCCTAGTCTGTGTATACTGTCCCAATGAACAACGACTAGCTGAATGACGTCATTTCAACCAATTTAGCCCACTGGGATAGTGTCTCGACTGTTCCGTTCCCCAGCAAGAAAAATTGACACTCAAACCGAAGAGGGAACTAACAAAGACTCACTGACAACAACCAAAACTAAACCGGTTTTAGGAGGGTGTCAACTGGGACCTAAAAGACACCCACCATCAGCACCCACTAAATTTGCCCAGTAAGAGGCAAACTAAATAAAACCCCACACCAAACTAAAAGACAGGAAGCAAACCAAAAAGTGGAGCAAAACGAAAACAGGGAAGATCATATAAAGGATTGTTTTTTTTTTTAGAAATCAAACAGGGAGAGTCAACTAAAGGTGTTAACCCTCCACATCTCTCAAGACAACTGGAGCACTGGGCCAGCCCAGGTGAAATAGCTTCCCACCCACGAGATGGACAAGCCAGCACAGGTGTAACACATACTGACTAACGAGGTGGCACCAATCGGTGCAGCCTACGTGCTAATGTGCTAACTTGCTAACGTCTATCCTAGAAATATAAAAACCAAAGCCTGTAACACGATGCAGTTATAAGCCTTGGCCTGATACTGTGTGCTGAACATGTTTGTGGTGGCTGACACTCTGTGTGTTCCCCTGTGGTGAGACCTTTTCAGAGGAACTCATCAGTATTAAGCATGGCTGGCCTGTCAGGGCAGAATGAGGGGCTGTCTGACTGGCAGACAGGAACTCTGAGTGGACGCCCCAGGGTAGAGGGCACTAGGGGGCTTGATATTTGGAAACCAAGACGGGAGACCATTGACCGGCCCTGGTGTTTGCTGTCTGACTTTTTAGGGCTATGTCACATCAAAGATGAGAGACGACCCTGGCATCTTGAGACTGGAGTTTAGACTTTGGGATGGGGAGGATGGGAGTGGGGAGAGGAGGGGTGTAGAGGGGCACTAGTGTTGACATTTACAGAGATCTGAGGGTTAGTGAAACTGGCGACAGAACATTTGTTTGCTCGGGGCACCGACGTGGTCTCTCACCAGCACAGAGGGGGACTGAGTTGAATAAAAAGTGACTTTTGGGAAGTAAATACACTTTTTGTCCAGTGAATGAATGAACAGAATTTTCCTCAACAAGATACCTGCTGATAGGGGCTTGTTTGTAGGTGGTGTGGTTTGTGACTGGCAGCTAGCAGTGCTTATTAGCCCAGTCAGTCACAGGCTCAGGAACAGCTGCTAGTCCGCAGGGCCTGTGAAACAGTAGGGCTCAGTTGTAAATGTCAGGAAAGGACATGGATGAAGTTGAAAAGGTGAACAATAGACAGAGAGGGAGAGAAACAGACAGACCGAGAGTATGGGAGGGAGACAGTGTCGTGTAGGGGTGAAGCTTCTTAAAAAGGCCTGGTCTTGGCCTGCCATCCAACTCTGGGTTTCCAGGTTCAGCTCAATAATTTGGGCCTACAATTTCATTAAGCCACTCTTTGGCCTGGACTAGAAGGTCACCGGTGTGAGGATGTCTCAGACTCTCAAACACCTAAACTCTGCTGCAGATACAGATGTAGAGCCAGTTTGCTACAGCAGGTACATAATCCTTCAGGAACAGGAAATTATTATGTGGATTATAATTTATTTACATTTTTGGAGGAATTGATACGTTTTGGGTAAGGGAAAATTTTAAAGTGGAAATGACAATCTTCAGAAGCCTTTTTAAACCTTATACACTACAAGTTTAACATTTTCTATATTGCAGGAAAATCCTCCTGCAAACAGGGTGACCAAATTAAGATCCTACATCTCTACAACTGGGGCGTGCTTCGGAGTCGCAGACACACTCTGAAGTAGAACAACACAGAAAGTAGACCACTCTCTGCCACTCTCTTTTCATTTGTAACAGATATGTTTATGGGAATAAACCTCACTGACTCTTCTCTCCGGCTCACACTCATAATTCTGTACCTAGACGAAGGAGAGGAAGCACTTTTCCATTCTGACTTTGCTGTAGCCTAACAATTGTACTTTCTTTCCATTGGGACTGAGTCATTCCTGGAGAGGAATTAGTCAGAAGACATTTTTAAAATGGGAACCAATCAAATGAGCCTTATAGTTATCTCTCTGAGCCTCTCACTGTTTAAAAGAGTGATCGAACAGCTCTGTGCCATTTTCTTCCAGAAACCCTCTCTGTTTTCTCACCCTGTGTGTGTGTGTGTGTAGGCTGTGTGTGTGTGTGTGTTTATCCTATTCTCTGACTCTCATTCTGTTGCCTAGTAAACAACCACCGGCACTAAGAGGTTAAATTAGATGGGCAAAATTAGGTGCTTTATGAAGCTAAAGAAATACAGGCTTTCTCTCCTTTTCAACAATTCAATGGAATGAGGCTAAGGAGGAAATATGCAGGGTTGTATTGAGTCTATATGTTTAGCCTTAAGCTAATTAATTTTACCAGAGAATATAGCCTAGCCCTAGTCTAGGACAATGATAAAGAAATGCAAAGAACTCCACTTTCTTTGAGCATGTACTGTATGTTACCAACCATTCATTTCATGTCTTCCATGTCTGTGTTCCCTAGCTCTGGGGTCTTCTGTTAGCGAGTCAGGCTATTGTGTTGGGTCAGGTGAGGTGAGGTCCAGTGAGAGCATGCAGGGCCTGTTAGAACTGAGACAGATATCAGACAGGGTCTAAACCTCTGAGCAAGATCTGGTCTGTCCAGGGGCTGTGAGGAGCTCTGAGGTCCTCTCACTCACTCACTCACTCACTCACTCACTCACTCACTCACTCACTCACTCACTCACTCACTCACTCACTCACTCACGTGGCTGTGTGGACCCTGCCAGTCAAGTGCTCAAACAAGACTTTAGTCATCTGGCCACAGGGAATCCACAGGCATTTGTTAGAGCTAAATGTCACATTTGAATATGATTGATCCAATGTAGATTTTATTCCAGACAGCTGTCGCTCTGAATGAAGATCAGGCAGGAGGGGTGCACCGGCATATTTACTACTCATTTACTGAGGAAAGAGAGAGATGTTTTATGGCCCGTACAGATAGGTTGGTTAGCTGGAGTTATAAAGTGACTATGATTCAGATGTTTTGTTGGGTGAGAGAGAGGGCGAGAGAGCGAGGATGAGAGCGGGCGAGAGGACGAGAGAGGGAGAGAGTGAGAGGTGTTTGTTGGTTGAAAGAGAAAGTGGGAGTGTGAGAGAGAGGGAGAGATGGGTGAAGAGGTGCAGAGGTAGAGGAGGTTTTATCCCTCCTATACTCATCATCACATTCTCTGTCCCTCTTCATTTGTCCCTTATTCGCAATGTTTCTTCCCTCAGGGAAATGTCTCCTCAAACTTTCACTTCATGTCGCCTACTTCATTAGTGTGTCATTTGACCTTTCAGTTGACCCTGAGATGAGAAGTCATCGAAGGTGATACAGTTGATCATTTGATCATGATGGAAGATGCGTCTTGGAGTGAATGTCAGATGTTAGTGCATATCCTTTGTGGATTAGAAAGTGGATAGTAAGGTTTTTATTTTTCAATCTCACTAGTACCCTCTCTCACCACAATTGATGCAGAAAAGCTAATCCATGCATTCATTTTCTCCTGAATTGATTATGCCGCAAGGATTCTGACACAAACAAAAAAAGTCTGCCTACATCACCCCCATCCTTGCTGATCTCCTTTGGCTACCTGTTCCTCAAAGAATTGAATATAAAATTCTCCTCCTACTCTCCCCCTATGAACCTCCATGCACCCTACGTTCAAGCCACGCCAAGGCTCCGCACAATGGGGGACTGTGCCTTATCCTCCCACTTACCAGACTGTTGGGGCTTTTAAAGCAGGACTTAAGACTCATCTCCATCGGCTGGCCTACCCTTCCTAGACTTTGATTATTGCTTTCATGATATAGTTAGATATATTTGTTTTGTTTTTCAAATAATTTAAAATGGTCTATTTTAAATAGTATTTTATGCACTTTGAGATTATTCTTTTATAACGAAAAGCGCTTTGCAAATGTACAATTATTATTATTATTAACTCAAAATGGATTTGTGACAGTGTGAGGGTTGAGGGTTCTCATCTCTCGTTGCATCAGAAGGATCTCTGAGCCTATTTACGAGCTCACTGACTCACTCAGGGCTCTGTCTTCTGGAACATACTCAAGTCTTCAGTGAGTAAAGCTTAGACCTACTCTCTGAATGGCTTCTTCAGAGCTTTGTGTTGTCTGTTCAGGGCCTTTGGGATGACTACGCCTATGTTTGTGAAGATACACTACATGACCAAAAGTATGTGGACACCTGCTCGGTGCAACGGCTGTGGCTGAAATAGCCAAATCCACTAATTTGAAGGGGTGTCCACATACTTTGTGTATATATAGTGTATCTGGCCAGTACTGTGTAGTCATTGGTTTATCAGTAGTAGGCCTGGGGGGCTCTGGCATCTTGTGTTTTTTTGTATGTATCAAACTTAATAAGACCTACCTATCTACCTACCTACCTACTCTCCATGTTTTCTTACTCCTTATTAACCATATTGAAGTCTGTATAAGGTATGTATCCTGTTGTTCATCATTTCCCAGAAGAGAATCATTGATGTCTGCAGCCTGTGCTGAGGGCTAATCCTCTAGGTATCAGGCCCTACAACAGCTCTATCATAATATCCTGCACGGTGTGGTGTGCTGCTGTAGGCACTGGGGAGGCTACATGTGTGGTGTGGTGTGCAGCTGGTGGACATCACGGCCGTGGGCGCTGGGGAGGCTACGTGTGTGGTGTGGTGTGCAGCTGGCGGCGCCGTGGCCGTGAGCACCGGTGAGGCTACGTGTGTGGTGTGAAGAACTGTTCAGTCTGGGCCTTTGGGGTTCACTGCTCCTATCACTCACTTGTTCTCCTTGTCTTTCTCCTTCTCTCACTGTTTCTGTCTTTCTCTCTCTCTCTCCTCCTCTGTCTCCCCATCCTCCTACTCTCTCTTTCTCTCCCTCGCTTTCTCTCTTTCTCTCTCCCTCTCTCTTTATCTCCCTCTCACTCACTCTCCCTCTCGCTCTTTCTCTCCCTTGCTTTCTCTCTCTCCCTCGCTTTCTCTCTCTCCCTCTCTCTCCCTCGCTTTCTCTCTCTCTCTCTTTCTCATTCTCTCCCTCACTTTCTCTCTCACTTTCTCTCTCTCTCTCTCCCTCGCTTTCTCTCCCTCGCTTTCTCTCTCTCTCTCTCTCTCTCTCTCTCTCGTATTGTCTGGGTTCCATCTGAAACTTGTTCATTCTTTGCAATGAAGATGAACCGTTTCTTTGTTTTGGAGTTTTTAAATAGAGAGGTGTGGTATTATCGTTCTCTCATGGCTCTGACACATGGTTAATTTCTATTTGTGTAATGTTTTTGTTGTGTGTAAAGGTGACGCTGTGCTTAATAGAATGGTGTTGAAGCCTGCCGATGTTTCATAAACCTGCTAGCTGGAACTCTTCTGAGGTGGAAATTGTCTATCTATTCTAACAACCCACAGAGATTGCACAATGCAGACTGACTTTCACCCGCTGTGCTTTATTTTAAAATATGTGGACACCTGCTTTTAAAACATTCGCCTATGTAATATTCCCATGCATTTGAACCAGGTCTGTTTGGTATTTGGAAAAAACGTTAAAATAGTAGGCGATTTTATAGGAAATGATTTTAAAAATACTTCCAATAGAAGTAGTTGATTCAAGCCACATTATTTAAATAACAAGTAATCAAATACACATTTGAACCCAGGTCTGAAATCTGTAGATTTACCTGCCTAGATTAAATTCAAAAGTGCCAATTCTTCATGGAGATGAAATAGGTGCAATTGATTGCACCTGTTACCCAATTCTGGACCGTACCTGCAGACGAGATCACCCGTTACTTAAAGTGTGCAGCCTCTTGTTCATCATCTCTTAGTGTCCAATGAAGCTTAACATAAGATAGAGACACACATCTATAGCCTCTCCCTACTCCCTCCTCCATCCTCCCTTTCTTCTGCTCTGTGGAATATCAGTTTAACCAACATCTCTGGAAAAGTGGGGAATCTATAAAGACAGTTTCCCTGGTAACCAGTTTGCTCCTGCTAGTTGCCAAGCGAGAGTAAAACGTCCAGTCTGGTAGGCCTATAGGTGAAGGCTCTTCCATGACATAGTTTGGTAGGATTATTAGTATTTCTGGGAACACTGTGGAAGCTTTATCAATGTCATAGTTTGGGAAGATTATTAGTATTTCTGTGAACTCTGTTGAATTCTTTATCAATGTAATAGCGCAGGCATCTACTTTTGGTATGATGCGTAAAAGTACCTGTGAGTTGCATTCGTGGGTCTGTGAACACCAATGATCCTAAACATTTCTACTGAGTGAAAAGCAGAGAGAGCAGAGGATTAGGTCACATGGTTGCGGTGAACCATTCAAAAGCTACCTGGCACATATTCAACAAGCCCATATGTAGGTGGGCAATTTTCTACCTCACTATAGATGTGGTAAAGAGGTCAGTGAAACACAGACCGTGGGGGATAGAAGAAGGACGCTGGTTTGGCAGACATTCAACAAATCTGATATTCGTCAAATAATTGATGTGTTGATTGATGTATTGTAACAGGTCCACAATCTGGTTTTAATATATTTGGTTTTCGCTGCATAACATTTAGAAGTAGTCCCTTTTCAGGTTTATATAAACAATTGCCTAAATGTAGGCTAATTTTGCTGGCGGGCAATGAGGAGATTCGGGATCTTTTCCCCACACGTTTCCAAATCAAATAAAATCAAAGTTTATTGGTCGCGTACACAGATTTGCAGATGTTATCGCAGGTGCAGCGAAATGCTTGTGTTTCTAGTTCAAACAGTGCAGTAATACCTAGCAATAAAATAATAATACACACCGTCACCAACGAAAAAAACGAATCTTGGTCGACCGAGAGATGTAGAAATGTTTAAACATGTTTTTTCCCCCCTATATAGACACACGTTATGTGTTTTAATAAAATCAACTATATTTAGGCTACTGAGCTTGTCTGATGCTTTAAGCACACTGTGATTAAATAATTAAGACAATCAAATGATCAAGATAGCCTAACCAGAAGAAAATAAATTGAGTTTTTTAAATTAGCACCCATATGTAGACACAGCCCCACCCACATCCGTTCCACACATCGAATGGGGTTGGAGTCGAGTGAAAACAAGTAAGTGCTACCAAATATAACAATGTGAATTTCATAAATATTCTAATACAGTGTGTACATACAACGTATTAACACATCTGTGAAACCACAATGAGCACATCGACCCACTAAGCAAGCTTTCATAAATCATTGAGTACAGCGCAAGAAAAACATCAGAGTAATCTGAAATGTAGGCATTAAATCATATTCACATTTACAACATAACATACATAGGCATTTCATCATTAAGACTTTTAGGAAATCATGTCTGGAGGGTGAAAATCCCAAAACATTCTCTTTTGCTCAGAGTATCATTTATATCACCTCCCCTGTCTGATATCTTAACTTTCTCTATGCCACAAAATATAAAGGTAGAAATGTTTTAGGTCATTCAAATGTACCGCGACTGTCATTTCTCCGGATTTAACTTTTATGTTCAGTTAATTCTCTGTTTGAGAGAACATGAGGTTTTACCTACATAACACAGCCCACATTTAATCATGTAGATAACATCAAAATTCTAAAAGTAACTTCTATTGCCATTGCCAACTACAGTGGGGAGAACAAGTATTTGATACACTGCCGATTTTGCAGGTTTTCCCACTTACAAAGCATGTAGAAGTCTGTAATTTTTCCATGCTGGAAGACCCAGCCACGACCCATCTTCAATGCTCTTACTGAGGGAAGGAGGTTGTTGGCCAAAATCTCGCGATACATGGCCCCATCCATCCTCCCCTCAATACGGTGCAGTCGTCCTGTCCCCTTTGCAGATAAGCATCCCCAAAGAATGATGTTTCCACCTCCATGCTTCACGGTTGGGATGGTGTTCTTGGGGTTGTACTCATCCTTCTTCTTCCTCCAAACACGGCGAGTGGAGTTTAGACCAAAAAGCTCTATTTTTGTCTCATCAGACCACATGACCTTCTCCCATTCCTTCTCTGGGTCATCCAGATGGTCATTGGCAAACTTCAGACGGGCCTGGACATGCGCTGGCTTGAGCAGGGGGACCTTGCGTGCGCTGCAGGATTTTAATCCATGACGGCGTAGTGTGTTACTAATGGTTTTCTTTGAGACTGTGGTCCCAGCTCTCTTCAGGTCATTGACCAGGTCCTGCCATGTAGTTCTGGGCTGATCCCTTACCTTCCTCATGATCATTGATGCCCCACGAGGTGAGATCTTGCATGGTGCCCCAGACCGAGGGAGATTGACCGTCATCTTGAACTTCTTCCATTTTCTAATAATTGCGCCAACAGTTGTTGCCTTCTCACCAAGCTGCTTGCCTATTGTCCTGTAGCCCATCCCAGCCTTGTGCTGGTCTACAATTTTATCCCTGATGTCCTTACACAGCTCTCTGGTCTTGGCCATTGTGGAGAGGTTGGAGTCTGTTTGATTGAGTGTGTGGACAGGTGTCTTTTATACAGGTAACGAGTTCAAACAGGTGCAGTTAATACAGGTAATGAGTGGAGAACAGGAGGGCTTCTTAAAGAAAAACTAACAGGTCTGTGAGAGCCGGAATTCTTACTGGTTGGTAGGTGATCAAATACTTATGTCATGCAATAAAATGCAAATTAATTATTTAAAAATCATACAATGTGATTTTCTGGATATTCTGGAGATTCCGTCTCTCACTATGATACAAATTACAGACCTCTACATGCTTTGTAAGTAGGAAAACCTGCAAAATCGGCAGTGTATCAAATCAAAAAATGACTTGGCCTTTTTACATTTGTTTAGGGAAAAATAAGAAAAATCGAGATGTTTATCGTAATCATCCAAAATTGAGATATTACTTTAAAGCCATATCGCCCAGCCCTAGTTTGATATGTGTAATACTTTTCGAATGGCCTCGTTTCTATACTATAGCTGGACAAAGTTGCCAAACCTGCATAGCTACTTCATTTAGATAGGAAGAAATCCACATTTGTGGGATTTTATCCAGTGTCCTCTTGAGGGATTTGTCAGAAAAGCAATTCATAATGCAATTTAAAGCCAGTCAAGTATGAGTGAGTCCAACTACAGGGTGGGATGGGGCGGAGGTGGTGGCTTCCAGTTCAAGTTCGCATAAAGGTGCGGGGAGGGGGCTGAGGCCCTGTGATTTAGCTAAAGAAAATAGGAGTAATAAAGAATTTTAAGACTCTACTCTTGTTATTCAGGTCAGTGACTTCTTAACACACTCCTGTTGCCTTCTTGTACGTTTGCATGCCTGAACGGAGCTGGGTTAAAGAGGCTGTCGCTTAAATGAAGGCTCAATTGTGCCTAGTGGCGAAAATACAGTATCTAGTCAGTCTTGTATGGGGATTTGTCAATAAGTTTTCCCTCAGCCTCAGTGACCACTTTCTGCACTTCGGTAATCCGACTAGAGAATTGAGGGTAGAGGGAAGATTAGGTCTACGCAATGCTGTCAGCACCTCTAATCAGGGTAAATTTGCAATATTAAACAGATTAAAATGTTTGAAGTGTCCTGTTGATAAAGTTTATTTAAAATGTTTTGCAAATGAGACCAACATGGCTTGGAGAGAGGGAAGAAGAGACATACGCAGATATCAACATTGACTAACAGACAGAACAGAAAAGTGGCTATAAAACACAGAAAGTAAGAGAGGATGTAAGAGGAAGAGTGAGAAGGGGGAGTGGGGAGAACTATGAATATCAGCAACAGGGTGAGAGAGAGAGGGATACAGAGAGGGAGGGAAAGAGACCTGTCACCACTTGACACTTGCCTATACCCCTATCTCAGATTGAGTGGTCTGCCCCATAATCTCCTGTCTCAGATTGTGTCTGCCCTCAGTGCTCCACAGATTAGAGACATTAGACCACACAGGAACCGGCCAAGTGTCACAAACCCGTAAATTAAGTACTTTGTCCATGACAAGAAGGGCTGAACTGTATTTTATATAATGTCCCAAACACAAGAACTGAGTCTGGTAAGAGTGCTTTTAGCTTTGCTGCACCATCTACTTGTAACAATTTGCAGAAGGACCTGAAACTAGATCATTATATTTCGATTGATGATTT
Source organism: Thymallus thymallus (assembly GCA_023634145.1). NCBI lineage: Eukaryota > Metazoa > Chordata > Actinopteri > Salmoniformes > Salmonidae > Thymallus > Thymallus thymallus. The sequence continues at coordinate 28,684,450 of CM042410.1, read as the reverse complement.
TAAAAAGGGCTGCTTACCACAAATTGCACATGTTTTTAACCCTGCTCTTTTAAGCTTTCTTATTTAAAATATTTAAAAAAACAAATGTATTTAACCTTTATTTAACTAGGCAAGTCAGTAAAGAACAAATTCTTATTTACAATGACGGCCTACACCGGCCAAACCCAGACGACGATGGGCCAATTGTGCGCCACCCTATGGGACTCCCAATCACGGCCGGTTGAGATGCAGTCTGGATTTGAACCAGGTTGTCTGTAGTGACGCCTCTAGCACTGAGATGCAGTGTCTTAGACCACTGCGCCACTTGGAAGCCCAAGAGCCCTTATGTACTATTGCACCATTTTAACTCCCATTTATTGTTATGTTTTATGTTGTGTTTTTATGTTGTGTTTTATGTTGTGTTTTATGTTGTGATTTGTGTTGTTTACTAAGTATGCTACTTTCTTGGCCAGTGCTCACTTGTAAAAGAGAGGTACATCTCAATGTGTCTTCACTGGTTAAATAAAGGATAAATAATCAAATGCAACTATTTTGGATTTGGTGCTGCCCCTTTGCAAAGTAAGATGCGCTGGGTTCATAGCATCTAGGATAAACTGTCTCACTGGGTGTGGTTAGTGTCTATAAATGTGTGGTTGATGTGATCAATATTTTTTGTTTATATATTCGTAATTCTTTGGTACAATTAAACCATAATTAAGGAAGAGATCTCAAACTCCCGCAAGCCCTTGTATAACATTACTTCATACAATCCTAGTCATTATTGACAGTCTTGCACCACTTTACCCATCAAACTGTCCCCTTAGCCACAGTCTGCCAGTAGTGTTCAGTCCCCTCTACTTCCTGTCACTCCAGTGGGAAAGGGGTCATTGTCTAGGCTGATGATTGCTGTCTTTGGGGTCCGTGTCAACGTGCTGGGCAAAATCCTCTCTCATCGCCTCCTGTCTCCATTCTCTCTCTCTCTCTCTCTCTCTGTCTCTCTCTCTCTCTCTCTCTGTCTCTCTCTCTCTCTCTCTCTCTGTCTCTCTGTCTCTATGTCTCTCTCTCTATGTCTCTCTCTCTATGTCTCTCTGTCTCTCTCTCTCTCTCTCTCTCTCTCTGTCTCTCTCGGTCTCTCTCGGTCTCTCTCTGTCTCTCTCTCTCTGTCTCTCTATCTCTCTCTCTCTATCTCTATGTCTCTCTCTCTCTCTCTCTATGTCTCTCTCTCTCTCTATGTCTCTCTCTCTCTCTATGTCTCTCCCTCTCTCTGTCTCTCTCTCTCTCTCTCTATGTCTCTCTCTCTCTCTCTCTTTATGTCTCTCTCTCTATGTCTCTCTTTTTCTCTCTCTTCCATTAAAATCCTTAGTCAGGCCACCTAAGCGTTTTTTCGGGACACGTAAGTCTAAACAGTATTAAAAAAAAAAAAAGGTTTTCTTAATTTTCGGGATGCAAAAACACATTCAGTGTAAACTTAAACAACTTAAACCAGATGTAAAGTATGCAGAAAAGATAATGTACCTATATATTTTTAAAATTATGAATTCTTTGAGAACAAATAATTACCTAAATAAAAGCAAGACTGTCACAGAGAATAAAACAATAAAAAAAACAGTTAATTTAGCAGTATTGATTTTGTTATTATGTTTGAGCAAGAGAACGCAGCATTAGATGCATATAATTGCAGGAAATTTGCTTTAAAACTGAAGCAATTTCGCCCAGCTCCATGGAGAAATGTGTAGAATTGCTGGAAATTTGCTTAAATATTTAAAAAATTCTCTACACCACCAAGGTAGGTCCTCTAAATGTCTCGCCCATTGCCACGTCCTTAAGCCTCTTTTTGATCCAGAAAAAACACTGCCCTATTCCCTTTATAGTACACTATTTGACCAGGGCCAAAGTAGTTTTTTGACCGAAGTAGTGCACTATATAGGGAATAGGGTGCCATTTGGGACACACCCTAGGTATCTCTTGGTATTCCCTGTATATCACTTATTGGAAATGCTAGCATGTAGTCTAGTAGTCTACAGTAGTCTATGTCAAGTTTTTTTCGGATGTGTGTGTTTACTGTACGTGCCTCACCAGAAGTCACACAGGGACCTTTTTATATCTCTCTAAATCTAAAGGGAAATGTGGATGTGGTGTATATGTTGTTTTCTATGCAGCTGTTCTTCCCCAGGCTAGGAACCTGAGGAGGAGAGGGAGGCCACTGCTGCCCCATCCTTATCATATATCTAGCCTATCCTCCATCCTCTCCCTCTCTCTCAGAAATGTCTCTTTCTCTCTCCCTCTCCCTCTCCCTCTCCCTCTCCCTCTCCCTCTCCCTCTCCCTCTGTGTTGGCCTACCTCTTGGTAATACATGTGTGTACCTGCGGAAGATGAGAGCCTGATGCTTTGTATTCTCTGTGGGGGATTTAGGGATAAGGCTGGAGGGACAGGATACCTAGAGCAGCTGTTGGTCTAAACTCAGTCACGACAACAAACCCCATGGAGACCGACCAGGACTACCCACTCACAGTTCACACCCCTTCCCTCTCCTCTCCTCTTCCTCTCCTTCTTTCTTTTCCACCTCACTTCCTTAACAACTTTACATTTAATGAGTGCAACTGTGAAACTTCACAGGTAAATCTTTTATGACCATTATTATTATCTAATTCCGGACACTTATTTTTTTGTTCACAGACAGAATAATAGGCAATTACACAGAGCCATGCACTCTGTAGAGGGGAACCTGTCTGTGAATGCTAATCGATTCAGGGAGTATTAGCATTTAGTCGTTGTCTGTATCCCCCCTCTACCATGTCTCTGGTGTTATTTCCTTCGATTGACGAATTGCTTGGGCCAGGGTGGGTTCCATGGATATTCAAGATAGCTAATGAGAAGTCTGATCGCTTCGTCTGTTTATTTATTTTATTTCATCTTTATTTAACTAGGCAAGTCAGTTAAGAACTTATTTACAATGATGTCCTACCTACAGGGTCAGCCCCGGGAGCAAATTTGGGTTAAGTGCCTTGCTCAAGGTCCAACGCTCTAACCACTTAGGCTACCTGCCGCCCTGTCTGTAGGGATGGGCATTTAAAATAATTTCACTATTAGAATAATATAATTCAATTTTTTCGGATATCCGGATAGTCAATTATTATTTTAAATGTTTTATTTATTTAAACTTTGACACTTGCACGGTAAGAAATTTGGGCTGGCTGCGCAGTAAGCATGTTGAGCAGTGGCCGACAGTGTGTGGGAGAGAGAGAGAAATAGTAGCCACTGACTTGCGCTAGATAGATAACTTACGGCATTTACAAGTTTGTCTATCATCCCATCTGGCAGTGCCTGTAATTACTGCATCAAATCGATCTAAAGAAGCTAGCTAAGATGTTAGCTAACCAGCTAGGCTAGTTGAGGCTATTTAGCTAGCCTACCTGTCGGTTGCTCGTTGTAACCTACTCCTTCTTATTTATCTAACTTCATTCCGTAATTTTTATTCTATTTTGCATTTATTAGAGATCTCCCACTTCATGTTGCTACACACGTCATAAAAACTACATTCAAAATGTTGTTTTACAAAATTAATCATTTCAAATGTCATGGTATATCCTTGTGTGTAGCAATGTCACATACTGTGCCTTCAGAAGTTCATACCACTTGACTTATTCCACATATTGTTGTGTTACAGCCTGAATTCAAATTGATCAAATATATTTTTTTTCTCGCCCATCTACACACAATACCCCAAACATGTTTTTAGAAAGTCTCTGGGTAAGTCTCTAGGAGCTTTACACGCCTGGATTGTACAATATTTGCCCATACTGTAATTATTTCCTAAATTCTTCAAGCTCTGGCAAATGGGTTGTTGATAATTTCTAGACAACCATTTTCATGTCTTGCCATACATTTTCAAGCAGATTTAGGTCAACATTTCCACTCAATTCATTGTCTGTTTGGTAAGCAACTCCCGTCTATATTTCGCCTTGTGTTTTAGGTTATTGTCCTGCTAAAAGGTGAATTTGTCTCCCAGTGTCTTTTGGAAAGCTGCCTGTGCTTAGCTGCATTCTGTTTCTTTTTTATCCTGAAAAACTCTCCAGTCCTTAACAAGCATACCCATAACATGATGCAGCAACCACTATTCTTAAAAATATGGAGAGTGGCACTCAGTGATGTGCTTGCCCCAAACATAATACTTTGTATTCAGGATAAAAAGTGAAATTTTTTGCAGTATTACTTTAGTGCCTTGTTGCAAACAGGATGCATGTTTTGCAATATTTTTATTCTCTACTGGCTTCCTTCTTTTCACTTTCAATTAGGTTAATATTGTCCATCCTCAGTTTTCTCCTATCACAGCCATTAAACTATGCACCTTCAGTCACAGACTGATCCCACCACGGTGTGCCAGAGAGCGCTACAAGTGGTCCTTCCTGCCGGCGGCTATTAGATTAGACTATTTGCCGTGCCGTCGGCAACATAGACCTGGAACTGTTGGGGTGTTAGGACCTAGTTCAACATTTATGCATCCATCCGTGAGTAACTCTGGTCTGTAATCACTAATTCACTCAGGACTTATTTATTCATTCAGGTCTGTATATACATATTCATGTACAGTTGTTATATCATATCACGTGCAATATTGCAAGTAATTATTGGACTTAACTTACGTAGTCATTCACTCAGGAATGCATATTAGTATCCTGTCAGTTGTATCTTTTTTCATTGCTTTTAGTATATTGAATGTGCAATACGTGCATTTATCTGTAATTAAACCCTGCACACTAAGGACTGTGTTTTAAGGGAATTACTATTATTACCCTAAATTATATCATACACACATTTAGCTATTTAAGTATATATTCCTGTCATTTACCTGTACAGTTAATGTAACCATGCAAAATATTCACTTACCTGTTCATTTAACCAGTCTGTATATTAAGTAAACTATTATTACCCTCACTCATATCATACACACTTTTAGCTATTGAAGTATTTCTCTGCCATCGACCTATATAGTATAGTTAACCATGCACCATCCACCAATGTATAGTGTACATATTCAGCCATCCACCCATACTATGCAATGTATTTTTATAGCTTTTTTGCACTCTAGACGTGTATCTGTCTTTTGCATACTTTTTTTCTGGCATTTTGCACCTGCCCTGTGAATTTGTTGTAGCTACTTGACAAAGAAATTTCCCCTCGGGGATCAATAAAGTATCTATCAATCTATCAATCTATCAATCTAATCAATCTAATCAATCTAATCCCATCCCATCCCAATCTCTCCCTGCTATCTACTGTTTTAAAGCCACCATGGTGAAATCACTGAGCGGTTTCTTTCCTCTCCGGCAACTGAGTTAGGAAGGACATGTGTATCTTTGTAATGACTGGGTGTATTGATCCACCATCCAAAGAGTAATGAATAACTTCACCATACTCAAAGGGATATTCAATGTCTGCTTTTTTATTTTCACCCATCTACCAATAGGTGTCCTTCTTTGCGAGGTATTGGAAAACCTCCCTGGTCCTTGTGGTTGAATCTGTGTTTGACCTTACAGATAATGCATTTTATGTGTGGGGTACAGAGATGACAATGAAATTTCCCCCCCGGGGGATCAATAAAGTATCTATCTATCTATCTATCTATCTATCTATCTATCTATCTATCTATCTATCTATCTATCTATCTATCTATCTATCTATCTATCTATCTATCTATCTATCTATCTATCTATCTATCTATCTATCTATCTATCTATCTATCTATCTATCTATCTATCTATCTATCTATCTATGAGGTAGTCAGATTAAAAATCATGTTAAACACTATTATTGCACAGAGAGTGAGTCCATGCAACTTATTATGTGACTTGTTAAACATATTTGTACTCCTGAACCTATTTAGGCTTTCCATAACATAGGGGTTTAATACTTATTGAGTCAAGACAGCTTTTTTTTGTAACAATTTCGAGAAACATAATTGTGAATACTTTCTGAAGGCACTGTAGATTATTGCATTTAATTGAGACAAGCCTTTTCATTGTTAAAGTAGGCCTATGATTTTTTTTTTGTGTGGAAAATGTTCTAGGCCTACACTCGCAAGTAGGCCTATTCATATACTAATGCAATTTCGGATACCGTGCCCATCCCTACTTGTCTGCTGCTTCCAGTGATTCTGAACGGAGCAGAGCAGATAATGCCTGTTATAACTATGGCTGAGGGATTGGCATATAGTATTTTAATCTTATTCATGAAATTTGAGCCAATTCCCATATGTTCCAAGACAGACAAGAGATATGACCATTCTAGTCTATCAAAAGCTTTTTCTGCATCGAGAGAGAAAACGGCCAAAGGAGCTGTTGTTTCTGATGAAGCATTTAAGGTATGATGATACATTTATTTAAGATGCGAGGAAAAACTTTTTCTAAACAACCCGGCTTTGGTCTGTGTGGGACAACAACATTTTGGAAAACAGTTTAATATCTGTGTTTATCAAATAGTGGCATCTTTACAATTATTTTTAGCAAAATTAGTGCCGTATTCACATCTCTTCCAAATAAACCTTTGTGAAAGGCTGTGTTTAATAATTTTGAGCAATAGTGGACCTAATTGATTGCACATGTTTTGATAGACCTCAGGAGGAATGATCTGCCTTTCTTCATGCTATTCAAGGCTCTTTTGAGTTCATTGAGAGAGATTTGGGCTCCCAGTGAGGCGACTTCCTCTGTTGAGAAAAGAGGAGTTCTTAATTCTTTTAGAAAGGACTTAGTCTGGCTTGGTGTGATTTACAATCAGAGGTATACAGTTCTTTATAGAAGCGTGAGCATCTTTGATTGATTAATTTGGGTTCTGATAGTAATTCCCCTGTTTCAGATTAAAATTTGCTAATTGATTATTGCTGTGTTGCTTGTTGGCCAATAAACAATTGGGATTATTACCATGGAAGTAATGGTTGAGTCTAACTCGATGGATGGCAAATTCTGCTCTCTGTCTAAACAATAAATAATGTTCTGTCTTGACTTTGGAAGTAGTAGTAGCTACTGGTCTGAAAAAAATGTGTTGAGAATGCTCTAAAGCAGTTAACATTTCCAATTCTGATATCTTATTTAATTGTGATTTGTTCAACCCAGATGCAAATGTAGTTGCATTATTTTTAATAAAACCTTTGGTGTCCTCCCTTAAAATCTGGGGGTCATCGACTGAATTTTTATTGATCATTATTAATTAATTAAATAAAATGTCTAATTGATCACAGAATGTAGGGTTTTGTAGAAATGAAACGTTGATCCGCCATCTTGTGACTCTTTTAGGAGATTCTGAAATGTGTAGTTTGCAGAAGGCATGGTGATCGGACAAGCTCATTGTGTTTAATTTAGATTTTCTTAATCGTAGAAAATATACTGTGTACTGTATATAATATAAAATCAATTCAGGAGAATGTTTTATGCCTGTTTGAGTAGAAAGTGCACTTAGCTTTTAGATTATGTGCTCGCCAGGCATCAATAAGTTTGTAATCAGAGAGTAGGCCTGTATGTTGGAGAGCCTTGGTTGTGTGTGGATTGTATTTGGTCTTATTAGATTTGTCCCGCATGTCCAAATTGGCATTAATGTCTGTCCCAATAACCAGATGGAATCCAGTTAATTATAAGAACAAATTCTTATTTACAATGAGGGCCTACCCCGGCCAAACCCGGACGACGCTGGGCCAATTGTGCGCCACCGTATGGGACTCCCAATCACCGCCGGATGTGACGCAGCCTGGATTCAGTGACGCCTCTTTCGCTGAGATGCAGTGCCTTAGACCATTGCGCCACTCGAGAGCCCCAATGTGCGTCCTTATGGAGCAGGTGTGTTTCTCGGAGCATTGCTATATCAATGTTTTTTTGCTTGGATATCAAGACAGCTGGAACGTTTGATAGGACAATTTAGGCCTTTCAAATTCTGAGAGAATAACAAACAATCTCTAGTATAGTAGCGGCCAGCTCTTTCTGTTGTCTGGTGTTGAGAGCCGCCATGTTCCCACAGGTGAATCGTGGACATACAGATTCTGCTGGAGCGAAATAGACCTGCTTTTTTTTTTCTTGTCATAGAATGACCGTCCCACCTTAACATGGTGTTTACAATTGACAATTTTATAAAACAGTTCCGTTAATTCATAGTCATTTTGCAAAAGAAAGCCACGGTTTTCAATGCATGCCACCGAAACTGATGAATCCCACCTGAACTGATGAATCCCACCTGAACTGATGAATCCCACCTGAACTGATGAAGACAAATTGTTTCCTTTTGAAGGAAAACATGTTTGAAACTGGACAGATCTGACACGTGACACCTTTCACATCTCACAGTGGTTCACTGGAAATGTCACAAACAGTGGTGTGTGTGTGAGAGAGAGCGAGAGTTCCTATCGTAAGCCCCCACAAAGCAAAGGCATGACAGCCAACAGAGGTATTCTGATGTTTTTGAAGAGAAACAACATCAATATTTAATAGCAATCTCATCTAATTACAGACAGTATTGTTTCAGCAGACTGGAGTGCTGTGGCAGGCTTGGCACCTATGAAGTGAGGGGTAACCTTGCGGGTGTCACTACAGTATGTAGGCTGAAAGATGATGAGATTGTGTAGTGTGGGTGTGTATGTATGAGCAAAGATGCCATGCCAGTGTATGGTTATTGACCGTGCATGTAAAGTAAAAAACAACAGCCATCTGCCTGGTCCGGCTTGTGTGCGCAGAATAAGAAAACGGTGTGTATTAATAGTTAATAAACAGAGGGAACTCCCCTCCTCTTCTCTTCTAGAGGACAGGAGAGGGGGATGAGCAACCTGCCTGGTTAAAGCCAGAGAGCTTACTCATACATTAAAGACAGAGCAGAGGATCAAAGTCATGGTGTCGGGGGAGAAGGGGGTGAGGGTGATGGGGAGGAAGGGGTGAGGATGAGGAGGGAGGGAGGACGACTGAGGTTCCCAGCTCTGATATCTAGTAGTGACTTATTGCCAGTCTCTCTTGTACATCAGCCTTATCATTCACCAATTGGTACATTTATCTAAAAGCGTACGTACGTACACACACACACACACACATACACACAAACATCCACACAGACACACACATACCTACATGCACAAGCGGGCCGTTGGGCACACATACGTATGTAGTACAGACACGCACACCTCAGGCATCATCCATTTTTATTAGGCTAACTGCATGTAACTAGACCTTCAGAGGCTTGTCTTTAATGATTTACTGTTTTATGTTAAACAAAATATATATACAGTGGGGCAAAAAAGTATTTAGTCAGCCACCAATTGTGCAAGTTCTCCCACTTAAAAAGATGAGAGAGGCCTGTAATTGTCATCATAGGTACACTTCAACTATGAGAGACAAAATGAGAAAAAAAAATCCAGAAAATCACATTGTAGGATTTTAAATGAATTTATTTGCAAATTATGGTGGAAAATAAGTATTTGGTCACCTACAAACAAGCAAGATTTCTGGCTCACACAGACCTGTAACTTCTTCTTTAAGAGGCTCCTCTGTCCTCCACTCGTTACCTGTATTAATGGCACCTGTTTGAACTTATCAGTATAAAAGACACCTGTCCACAACCTCAAACAGTCACACTCCAAACTCCACTATGGCCAAGACCAAAGAGCTGTCAAAGGACACCAGAAACAAAATTGTAGACCTGCACCAGGCTGGGAAGACTGAATCTGCAATAGGTAAGCAGCTTGGTGTGAATAAATCAACTGTGGGAGCAATTATAGATAGATAGATAGATAGATAGATAGATAGATAGATAGATAGATAGATAGATAGATAGATAGATAGATAGATAGATAGATAGATAGATAGATAGATAGATAGATAGATAGATAGGTACTTTATTGATCCCCCGGGGGGGAAATTTCCTTGTCAAGCAGCTACAACAAAACACAGGGCAGGTGCAAAATGCCACAACGAAAGTACACAAAAGACAGATACACGGTACATGATACATAGAGCGGCAGTATGAAAAAGTATAGAAATACAAGACTAAAAAACAAACTAAAAACAACAATTTATGCACAAACAATGGGAGCTGCTTAAGAGGCGACCACTCAGGGCGGCGCCAAACACCATATTAGGAAATGGAAGACATACAAGATCACTGATAATCTCCCTCGATCTGGGGCTCCACGCAAGATCTCACCCCGTGGGGTCAAAATGATCACAAGAACGGTGAGCAAAAATCCCAGAACCACACGGGGGGACCTAGTGAATGACCTGCAGAGAGCTGGGACCAAAGTAACAAAGGCTACCATCAATAACACACTTCGCCGCCAGGGACTCAAATCCTGCAGTGCCAGACGTGTCCCCCTGCTTAAGCCAGTACATGTCCAGGCCCGTCTGAAGTTTGCTAGAGAGCATTTGGATGATCCAGAAGAGGATTGGTAAAAACTCAACTCGTCGTGTTTGGAGGAGAAAGAATGCTGAGTTGCATCCAAAGAACACCATACCTACTGTGAAGCATGGGGGTGGAAACATAATGCTTTGGGGCTGTTTTTCTGCAAAGGGATCAGGACGACTGATTCGTGTAAAGGAAAGAATGAATGGGGCCATGTATCGTGAGATTTTGAGTGAAAACCTCCTTCCATCAGCAAGGGCATTGAAGATGAAACGTGGCTGGGTCTTTCAGCATGACAATGATCCCAAACACACCGCCAGGGCAACGAAGGAGTGGCTTCGTAAGAAGCATTTCAAGGTCCCGGAGTGGCCTAGCCAGTCTCCAGATCTAAACCCCATAGAAAATCTTTGGAGGGAGTTGAAAGTCTGTGTTGCCCAGCGACAGCCCCGAAACATCACTGCTCTAGAGGAGATCTGCATGGAGGAATGGGCCAAAATACCAGCGTTTGACCTCTGTCATTGCCAACAAAGGGTATATAACAAAGTATTGAGATAAACTTTTGTTATTGACCAAATACTTATTTTCCACCATAATTTGAAAATAAATTCATAAATAATCCTACAATGTGAATTTCTGGATATTTTTTTTTCTCATTTTGTCTCTCATAGTTGAAGTGTACCTATGATGACAATTACAGGCCTCTCTCATCTTTTTAAGTGGGAGAACTTGCACAATTGGTGGCTGACTAAATACTTTTTTGCCCCACTGTATATATTTTTTGCATACAATAAAGCTTAATTTTTATACAGTCATTATTGCTCATCTTTATCAAGGGTGTCAATAATATCTGATCCAACTGTATGTCTTCACAGAATACATACTGTATATGTATACCTTGTCTTTGTCCAATTCTTATTAAAGTTGTGTGTGTGCTACTCTTCCTGGGGTCCAAATGAATTAAGACAAAAATAAAACAGTACATATAATAATAATAAACAATACACTACATATCTACAACATTTATAATACCACCATACATACGTGTGTGTGTGTGTGTGTGTGTGTGTGTGTGTGTGTGTGTGTGTGTGTGTGTGTGTGTGTGTGTGTGTGTGCTAGCGTGTGTAAGTGCATCTAGGCCTCCATTCCCCATGACTTGTATAATCCTGCGTAATGTAAGCTCTGTTGTTCCTCACCTTCTGTTTGTTGCCTCCCCCCCTCTCCCCCCAGGAGAGGAAGTTGTGTGCCCACCCATTCCTGGAGATCTACAGAGATGATCTGATCCACTTCATGAGTCCTCTGGCTCGCCAGGGAGATTTCTACGTACCAGAGGTCCGCCAGGACCCAGACAGGAGGCTGCTGGGAGACGATGACTCTGAGGAGGACAGGGGGACCGATGTCACAGGTACACTACAGTAGGCCCTAGACCAGGGCTCTCCAACCCTGTTCCTGGAGAGCTACCTTCCTGTAGGTTTTCGATCCAACCCCAATTGTAACCAACCTGATTCAGCTTATCAACCAGCAAATGTTTTGAATCAGAGGCACTAGATGAGGATAGTTCTCCAGGAACAGGGTTAGAGAGCCCTGCCCTAGACACACACACACACACACACCCTCCACTGGACTATACCTATTACTGTTGAAGTAGAGAACATTATTTAGGGTGTCCACCCTCTCTGCCCAGAGTGGGTGAAAATGCGCTTTGGTGATAAAATGTCACTTCCTTATGTTATAAAATAAATGTTAACTAGACAAATATGATTATTCATGTTCTGAATAGTTCAGTAGGGTCTTTCTCTAACATAACATTAACATTATATCCCAAAAGTTGAATTTTGTAACCTAATACATCCGATAATAAGCACTGAGCTCTGCGACTTTTGGGGATTTTACATGTTGTGGTGGTCGTCTGCAAAGTTGTTTCCGCTGGACGCAAAAAGCTAAATTAGCATGACCCGAGCTGAATTAAATGTAAAAGGCTTTGAAAATAAAAAGCTTGCGGTACACTCAGTGCTCTGTTGACATTTCAGATAGACGCTTGTTTTTGTCAGAAATCTTTGAAAAGGAACAGGAAAAGCGTATGCTAAAATATGAAAATACTATGTGTCTCAAAATCGATATCTTTCTCTATATTGTTTTATGTCCTCCTGATTTGATAAGAAAGATGACGAGTTCAGTGGTGAGCCTGTCAGGTAGCCTTAATTCTCACACAGCATCCAGTCTAGCTGACACAATGCTATTTTCCAGATTTTTGACCAATTTATTTCTCAGGCCTTCTAATTTTGGCGATCCTACAATGATAAAAATAAATATGCGTTTTTGATTGGACACCCTACATCCCACAAATTCAACTCTTGACATTGAAGCCAGTTCCACTGCTTTTTGTTTTATTTTAATTGTTCCCATCTAATTAGGGACTGATTATAGATGGGTGCAACTAATTATCGGGTAGAACAGAAAACCAGCAGGCTCTGGACCTCGTAGGGTAAAAGTTGAATATCCCTGCCCTACTTTATTACCTCCATGGGCAAGCTGTACTATATATTTTAAGGCATACATATCCATAGAAGCACAACCCTCACTACTCCTAAATAGACTGGGAGCTCACCGCTTTGTGTTTGAGGCTATTGCCCTGTCAGTAAGCAGTAAAACTGTTAACTTATTGAATCACTAGTACATGTAATAATGGATATGACTGTCCACATTGGCAGATGTAAGAACACAGCTAGGTAGCAGAGAAATACACATCATTTGAATGTAATGGTGATCCATTGTGACAGTAAGTGTCAGTTTTACTGTTTTTGCAGTTGACGTTTTGATGGCACTTCCACAGAATAACAGGTCACTTCATTGTATTAGCAGACAATAGTGTCTTTTTGAAAAACTATATGCAAAAACTTTGTATGATTAGATTGGACAATAATGCTCAAAACGTACAGTGTGTGTTTTGTGTGTTATTGTCGCATAATTTCAGTTTCCAGTTGGTACCAAGTGGGATTTGGACCTTGTTGATGGTTGGTGGTCGCTTTGTGTTTATGAGCTAAATCCCCGCGGTTTGTCATAGTGTGGCTGTGTTTATGAGCTAGGCTCCTAGGGTGTGCTCCTGTCCTGTGAGTGACACACACACACACACACACACACACACACACACACACACACACACTGTATCCTGTGAGTGACACCCTGTCAGGTGCTAATGAAAGGCTACGACCCACAGGACACACACACACCTGGGGTTAGCCGCCACTTACTAGTGGTCTGTCCTTCACCACCACCATCACCATATGTACGGCCTGGTGCGTCTCACCCATGCTAGACTGGACTGGAGCTGTAGAAGAGTCCCCTGGGCTCCACTAACACTGTGGCATGGCACCTAATGTTTAATCAACAGCAAGAATGAGAGGTGAGGTTTATGAAAACAACGTTTTTGCATCCCAAATGGCTCCCTATTGCCTTTCATAGGGCACTATTTTTAACTAGACTAATACAGTTGTATGCAAAGGTTTGGGCGCCCCTCTGAGGCTGCTTCATAATTTACTCTGTCGTCACAGAAAATGATCACAGTGGAATGCCATTCATTTTCTAATAAAAGCTGAGTACTGGGGTATTGTCCAGACAAAGATTTTTAGTGTAGCAATATTAAGTTGTATGAAATTAAATCAGATGTGAAAAATAGTCTATGCAAAGATTTGGGCACCCTTGTCATTCTGTTGATTTGAATACCTGTAACTACTTAGCACTGATTAATTGGAACACACAATTGGTTTGGTGAGCTCATTAAGCCTTGAACTTCATAGACAAGTGCATCCAATCATGAGTAAAGGTATTTAAGGTGGCCAATTGCAAGTTGTTGTTCTCTTTGACTCTCCTCTGAAGAGTGGCAACATGGGGGCCTCAAAACAACTCTCAAATGACCTGAAAACAAAGATTGTTCAACATTATGGTTTAGTGGAAGGCTACAAAAAGCTATCGCAGAGATGTAAGCTGTCAGTGTCCACTGTGAGGAACATAGTGAGGAAATGGAAGACCACAGGCACAGTTCTTGTTAAGGCTTGAAGTAGCAGGCCAAGTAAAATATCGGAGAGGCAAAGGCGAAGGATGGTGAGAACGGTCAAAAACAGCCCACAGACCACCTCCAAAGACCTACAACATCATCTTGCTGCAGATGGTGTCACTGTGCATCGTTCAACAATTCAGCGCACTTTGCACAAGGAGAAGCTGTACGGGAGAGTGATGCGGAAGAAGCCTTTTCTGCACACACGCCACAAACGCACATTTAGACAAGCCAGCTTCATTTTGGAATAAGGTGCTGTGGACTGATGAAACAAAGATTGAGTTATTTGGTCATAACAAGGGGCGTTATGCATGGCGGCAAAAGAACACAGCGTTCCAAGAAAAACACTTGCTACCCACAGTAACATTTGGTGGGGGTTCCATCATGCTGTGGGGCTGTGTGGCCAGTGCCGGTACTGGGAATCTTGTTAAAGTTGAGGGTCGCATGGATTCCACTCAATATCAGCAGATTCTTGGGAATAATGTTGAAGAATCAGTCACAAAGTTGAAGTTACGCCGGGGCTGGATATTTCAACAAGACAACGACCCAAAACACTGCTCAAAATCTACCCGGGCATTTATGCAGAAGAACAAGTACAATGTTCTGGAATGGCCATCCCAGTCCCCAGACCTGAATATCATTGAGAATCTGTGGGATGATTTGAAGCGGGCTGTCCATGCTCGGCAACCATCAAACCTAACTGAACTGGAGATGTATTGTAAGGAGGAATGGTCCAAAATACCTTCATCCAGAATCCAGACACTCATTAGAGGCTATAGGAAGCGTCTAGAGGCTTTTATTTTAGCAAAAGGAGGCTCTACTAAATATTGATGTGATTTTTCTGTTGGGGTGCCCAAATTTATGCACCTGTCTAGTTTCGTTTTGATGCATATTGCACATTTTCTGTTAATCCAATAAACCTAATTTCACTACTGAAATATTACTTTGTCCATCAGTTATTTGATAGATCAAAATGAAATT